>JAEANM010026805.1:0-10664 GCA_017656035.1 Myanophis thanlyinensis | reverse complement strand
TTATAAACGTCAAATTTTAACTGTTTAATTATAATTTTTAATCAGCCTTTATCTAATTAATTTTAACTAGATTTTAATTGTTGTATTTGTATCTTTTATCTGGCTGTGCACCGCCCCGAGTCCCTTGGGAGAGGGGGTGGTATATAAATTTTGCTAAATAAATAAATAAATAAAATCGCTGCAGCCTATCACCACCTCCATGTGCCCCATTTTCGGTCTGTTTTGGGGCCTTGTTTTCAGCCGGAAAAAGGCACAAAAACAGCCCCACCCCAAAAGGCCCAAAAATGGACTGAAAAACAGGTTAAAAAAAAGGCCGAAAAATGGGCTGGCAGGTGGGCGGGGTTTCAGAAACATTTGCTGTATAAGACGCACAGACATTTTCACACACCTTTTTGCAGGGATGGGAAAGTGTGTCTTATACACCGAAAAATATGATGTACTGTTTGCTGCTCTGTAGCCATGTGTTCTCAAAAAATATGCTGCAAGATAGCACTTGGTAGACCAGCCACAGAAGCCTGGGAAAAGCTATTCAGATGCAGTTATGTATCTATATTTACAAAGATCAGAGTTGTGCAAGCTATGTTTGTCCTGAGACTGCGTGTTTTTCCAGTGAGACTTTTCTATCAGGGTAACCTGGTCTGCCCAAACATGTGACGGAGCAGACTGCTTCCGCTTTCACCTCTCAGCCCCAATCCAGGAGCCTTTGCAGGCAATCAGTTCTGTGAAAAAACCATTTTGTGTTATATTTTTAAATTTACTGACAAAGAAATAAAGGGAGATTAGTATAGCTATTTCAAGCTTTTTAGCTCTCATCATTAATCCTGAGATGTTCTATAAAAGTAAAAAAAAAATGGATTTTGAAGGAGGATAGGAATAGCAGTGACCCTTTTGAACTTCGGTGTTGGAGAAGATTGTTGAGATATTGTAGATAGCCAAGAAAAGGAATGGATCGTCAAATGATCAACCCAGAGTTCGCACTTGAGGCAAATGAGCAGACTGTAATTATGCTGCTTCAAACAGATATTAAGCAAAGATCTAGCAGAAATGACTCTAATGGTGGGAAAGGTAGAAGGAAAAAGATGACCAGCAGCAAGGTGAATAGATTAAGTTACAGTGGTGATGAACGTACCATGGGAAGATTTAAAACTACAGGTAAGGATAGATGGATACTAATGGATGGATACTATCTAAGAGATAACTGTGATTTGATGGGACATAATTTTCATCATCTATATAGTCAATCAGTTTAAATGGCCATCAAATCACCCAGCTTTGAAATTAGCGACTAATAAATGTCTGGCTGAGTTTGTAGAACAGAAGTATTACAAATATAATGCAGGGTGCAATCCAGTAGTGGAATTCAATTTCTTTTACTACCGGTTCTGTGGGTGTGACTGGGTGGGCAGTTTCTGTAAGCAGGGCAATAAAGATTAGGTTAGAAACACCAGAATGTGTCTTTCCTGCCTTCCTTACAGGATTAACCCTGTAAAGTGGAAAACAAACAAAAGATTTCTTCTAACAACCGCTTCTACAAACTGCTTAGAAAATTTATTACCACATCTAGCTAGCCTGCTAGAACCTGCAGTTTCCCCTCTGGTGCAATCCAGCCCATGTTGCCTACTTATAGTTCGATTTATGATGTTTGATTACCCTCCCAATAACGGGTTAATAATCCATGGTCATATTTTAACTGTATCCTCACAATACGCTTAATCATATACATTAAAAACAAGCATCTGCATTCATCCCTTATCCTGTGGGTTGTTTTTTTTTTTTTAAGAATTAGCATGCTGAACAAATTTGGACACTTTAATTAATACATTGTTCAATATATTGTGCCAACTCAGAAAAAAAGTCAATTCAGTAATCAGATTTAGTGCAAATACAACTAAGATGCAAGCCAGAGGGCAGGATAGGGTTACTAGGGACAACTTTTATAGATTTTTTTTTCCTTTTCTTGAATGAAAAACTTATTTTTATTGTTTTTTAAATATATTAAATTTCTGCAAACTATTTTAACCCTCTTAAAAATAATAGCTAAGAAACAGAAGCTGAGCCAAGAGCCTGAACAATACTGCCCTTAAGTCGGGCAGCCAACGCAAAGAACTCGCACCCAACACTCAGCGCCCGGCTGGACTCAATTTAAAACGAGCGCGGCAAAAAAAGCGCTCAAAAATACTCGACTCCACCCCGCTTCTTCCGTCCCATAAGAGAACTCCTAAACCCCGCCCCCTCCTCTTTCTCCCAAGGTGCCGCCGCCACAGAGATGCCGAGTGAGGTCAACGAGTGAGGCGCGTGCGCAGAACGAGCGGGCAACGGCAGGACTCCCGCTGCAAGCCTAAACGCACGCACGCACGCGCAATCAGCGGCGGCAATCCTTGCCGCACGCGACGCGGAAGGAGCGCGGTGTGGAAGGGGGAGAGCTGTGTCTTTGCGACGGGCTGGCCTCAGCCACTGGCGGAGAGATACACTCCGGCTTGGCTGGCAACCACGCGCTGAGAGCGCTGAGGCTCGGGGGAAGAGCGCGAGCCGCGCAGCCGGAGTGGGAGAAGGGAAGCCTCTTCCGCCAGTCGTTGAAGCTGCAAGAGCAGCTGGGAGCCGGAGGGGGCGCTAGAGGCGTTGCTGTCTTCCCCGGAAAAGAAGTGCAGACGGAGTTAATGAAGGGGACAGAAAAGCAAGTCTGTCTGTCGTAGTCTAGAAGTTGCTTTTGCTTCACTGAGGAAAGCAGTTCTGTGCTTCCTCTGCGGGCTCGCTCTTTCCTCTTTGCTTCAAGTTGCATCACTAATCACAATAAAAAGATGTCTTCCCGAGCAATCAACTTTAATTGCTTTTTCCTCCTATTTTAAATAATTCGACCTATGGGGGAAGACAAAATAACTTCACACTTATAGGGAGCATAGCACCATCATTCCCACTTACAGAATCAAAAGAGCACAGCTCTTGCAGAAGATAAGCTTGTCTGAGGTGCTTTTTTTTTTTTTTTCAAGATGCAACTGGACTTTCTGATTTTTCTTTGAAGATGTTTGGCTTCTCAGGAGGATCTTCAACCAACACAACATACCTGCATGCTTCAAACCAAAAGAATACACTAAAGCAGAAGCTTTTCCACTCCAGTAGTAAACACCCCCAGATACAAACAGAGCAACCTGTTTTATGCAGTACAATTCAGTGAACCATGTGCTGATCTGTACATTGGGGAAACAAAACAGCCATTTCATAAACCTATGGCACAACATAGAATAAACCCATCTGGACTAAATTCAGCAGTCTGCATTAAAAAAAAAACAAAGACCACTCTTTCAAAGACAGCAAAGTCCACATTTTGGATAGAAAAGGCAGATAGTTTGAAAGAGGCTATCTAGGGTCAAAGAGGCCATCTATGTCAAAATTGAACAGCCCTCTCTCGAGGGGGGGGGGAGAAATACGACATCATCTCTCTCCAGTGTACAACACAGTCTTTTCAGCAGTTCCAAGAAGTTTCCACACCCATTTGCACTAGTCAGGTAACCCTGAGGACACAGTTAAACCTCCAGGTGACTCTGTAAAAGAATGCAATAATCAGCTGTCTGCATGGAGGATAATCCTTCCAATCTCCACCATCCAGGTAGAGCTGAAGAAGCTTCTTGAATGAGAAGCAAAATGTCTTCACAGAAAAACCAGAAAGGTCAGTTGCCTCTTGAAAAATGAAAAAAAGCACCTTTGGGACAAGCATGACTTAGATGACTGAGACTCTCCATAGGCATAGGTTTGCCGAGGTTTTTGAAGCTGAAATATCTGTTTTTTTTTTCCAGTTTATTATATTTCGTATTTCTAAAATGCCCATCTCCCTGAAGGAGGGGCCCTGGGCAGTGTACAGTAAAATATCAGCATATAAAACAGAATGTAAAATTAAGACTAACATGTTAAAATTAGGGTTAAAATGTTAAAAGTTATAAAATTATTTTTAAAAATCAAATTACCATACGTGTAAGTGCCAATGCAGCTCTTGGAAGCCTTGTTCTCAGCAGTTGTGTAAAATATAGGGTGGTTTAAGAAAAAACAAGTAAAAATTGCCATCTGCTTTTAAACTCTGTAGATCTCTGCAGAGTTTACAATGCTAAATAGACTGGATTTTTTCCCCCAGGTTTCATTTGTGGGGACTGATGTTTTGAATTCTTTACTTTGTAGCTTGATGAAAGGACCTTTATTTTAAAATACATGTTTTGGTTGGAGGTGGGGGGTGTCCTTCATTTGTCCCATTGGAAATAAGCCATTAAACAGAGGAATTATTTGTAACTACATTTGTCACAATTAAGCAATGATTTGGGTGAGAAAAGAATAGGCCCTTTCAAACCTGCCAACACACTTCCTTCAAAACCAAATTAACTGAGAAATGAATGCAACATTGACCAAAGAATAATTCATAATAAACTGTTAAGATATTGTGTATATGAAAGCTGCTATAGCTGAATTTGTCCTATTTATATATGTATGTATTATTTATTCATTCATTCAATTCCTATAGATGCCTGTCTCAGTCAATGACTTTTGGTGGCTTACAGTTCAAATACATGGTTTACTCAGTAGTTAAACCTTATTAAGTGCCATGGAAATAGTTTGTATCATTCAATACTATTCAGTGCAAATAGAGGGATTTCATTGGTTTATAGTTGCTGGATCTGTAAACAAAACACTTGTATTTACTGCAGCTGACTTCAACACTTCCTGGAAGCATTTTGCTATAGTACCCTAATGCTACACTAAAATGTTATTATTTCTAAGTAATGAAAAAACTTTTTTTTAGCATTATGGAGTCCAATCTGTAGACCAGGGATGGGCAAACTTTTTGACACGCGGGCCACAATGATGGGCTCCCCCTTCCCCTCCCACAGCCCCCCACCCCCACCCTTACTCCCCCTCCAGCAGCCCCCCCTCACGTGTCTTTGCAGGCATGGGATGCCGAACACAGTAGCCATGAAGAAGACGGTAAGAGGGCGGCGGGCGGGCGGGGGCGGCTCCGCAGCGGCAACGCCGGTTCTTCAACCGCTGCCCAGGTGCTGCTGATGCGGAAAGCTTTTCCCCATCAGCAGCACCTGGGCGGTGGGAAAAGAGCCAGTGTTGCTGCTGTGGAGCCATCCCCACCCACCAGCCACCCTCTTACCTTCTTCTTCATGGCTGCTGCGTTCGGCATCCCACGCCTGCAAAGACACGCAGGCGCCAGCGGCCTGTCCTGCTTCGCCGGCAGTGCTAGGGATACGCTGCCAAGGGAGGTGTCAGTGAGGGCGAACTCCCCAGTCTGTGCCAGAACTAGTTCGGCGGGCCGGATTGAAAAGCCCAATGGGCTGGGTGTGTCCTGTGGGCCGTAGTTTGCCCATGTCTGCTTTAGACCAAAGTTTAGTCAAGATCGCAGCTTGAGAATTCCTTGAATAACTGCAATCCAAATAGTAGCATGTCCATCATTGTGGAATAGGTTTCATATAATTTGCTGTATGAAACAGCGGTACCATGCACAAGAATGCTTTTTATGAAATTTTAAGTTCCAGTTGGATTTCTAGAATTTAAGTCTTTAAATGGAAGACAGAGGTTTGGCTTTAGCACAAATCCATGTAAATGAACTCGCATGTTGATTTCACTTCCTTTCCCTTCCATATATTAAATGCAGCTGAATATGGTTGGATAGGAGCTACTCTATAAATACCGTCCTATAATAAGAACAATCAGGCCTGTTGTGATATTAAACATTCTATTAAACCTTAATTTCTCTTCTGCATATGCAAACACATGTTTTTATCTTCCTTTTTCAACATAATAATCACATATTAATGAAAACAAATGCAGAAGTAAATCAACAGGAATAATACAAAGATCTGGCAACACGCTTGCTTCAGAACCAAATTAACTGAGAAATGAATGCTTCATTCAGCAGACAAAGAAGAAAATTCATAATAAACTGTTAAATATTGTACATACGAAAGTCTGCTGCAGCCGAGTTTTCTCAAAAACATTATGTGAGAAGCTTGACTGAATAGGGATATTGGGCAGAGTCATCATGTGAGTTGGCCATGGCAAGTTGTCCCATTTCAAAGGACTTTCAGGGTCTCACAGACGAATGCTCCTCTACAAGCTCCAAGCAAGACCCCAGAACCATGTTTTCATACCTTTCTTTAAGGCAAGGATGCTGCCAGTTGGAATTCTTTAGCAGATGGGGCTGTAATGTATCTTTTCTGCCTGACTGGGTGGGATGGACTGATGAAATGCAATGAAGAATGTTCCATAGGTAACTAGACCCCATGCCATGCTGTAAAGGTAACATCTTGAATTAGACCAGGAAAAAACTAGCATGCAGTGATGCTTATGCAGCAAACATGCTACACCCAACACTGCCTACAAGGCTGCATTATTGTGCTTACTTAAACTTTGCAAAGGTACCCCATGTAGAGTGTATTGTAACAGTCCAAATAGGAGATGGCCATGGAATGAGGTGACCCAATTCACACAGAAAAGTGATGGCAGAAAAAAAGCCTTAGTAGTCCATCAAGTTTGTTGTTGAGTTTTTGTCTTTTCTTTTAATTTTTTATTGTTTTTTATATCTTTAGGGTTTTATGTTTAAATTTAATGTTTAAATTAGTTGTTTTACTATGTAATATTTGCCAGATCAGAGAAGTGAGTCTTTTTCAATTGTTTTCCAGGTATGTGTTTCTCAATACATGGGGTTTTCAGTCCCTATTATGCACACCTTAGAATAATGGGAGATATAGTCCAACACATTGCACAGACCAAAAGGTTGGGAAGACTCTGCAATCTGTAAGTTAAGGCATCATCATAGCAAATATTTTGAGCAAAAAATGGTTTAGGAAAAGTGAGCATTTTTATAAAGGAGGGGGACTGTTTTGATATCCCACTTTAAAATCCCCCCTTTTAAAAAAAAATCAGTTTACTTCTTAGAATCTGCTGTGAGTGGGATAGATTAAACTGTTGATTCTTTTAGATAGCTATTGTGCTTTATCAGATTGTATTAATTACATATCCTTCAAAACAAGGGTAAACATTGCTGCCATTTGGATAGCAGGCCAGTGCCAACATGATGGATACGATCTTAGTCACCCTGCACTGTTGACCCTTTTAATTGGCCTCTTTAAATGTTTTATGCAGCGAGAAAGAAATTCAATCAGCACCAGGAACTGCTGATTCTTATGAAAAAAGTGATTGTTTGATAAACCTTATAATGTCACCTACAGTATCACTGCATATTAGCCCAAATGCCAGAACCTCGTATATCCTTTCCTTGTGGTTCTGCATACTGAACAGTGAAACTGTGAATAATGAGGGCCTGATTATACAAAAAAAAAAAAGACTCTTGCCCTATGGGTATGAATGATGAACTACTCCATTAAAAATTACGCTATGCCAGTGTCAGCCTTACATCAGCAAAATGAGTAGGTACAAAAAAAAATACGTGGAGAGATGTTTAGCATTCGGATGGAGCTATGGCGTTAAACTTTCTTTGTATCAGGAAGTACTTTGGATGGAATCATGGTCAACAGCAACATCTCTGGCTTCAGAAATGTTGATGTTCCTCAACATCAATTGCTGAGGTTACCATCAAAGGTAATCTAACATTTATACAGGGTTTTATTCATCTGAGTTATTTCTCACATTTCAGAAGGAAATTTAAATATTTTGGGAAAACCTTACTAAACTTACTAAATTTAGGAGGTCTGGAGATTATGAAGCACCCAGAGAGATTCATTATAAAATGTTACATAGAAACAATCAAGTTCAATCGGTCATAGTTTCTTCTGAGAAAGAAGCAGATTACACTGAAGAATATTAGAATCTGTCTTGCATTTACTGTTAATTATTTGGAACTATGACTCTGGATCAATATATTTATAGCCCAGCATTTGAAGTGATGTAAGGGATAACACATTGTTTCTGATACCAGGCATGTGACATATCTGAAGAAGTGAAATAATAATCACAAAGTCACTAGGAGATGAATGGTTATATGTGAACAAACATTGTGACATAACTGGAATACCATTCAATTTTCACTTAGTTAGCAACAACTTTTTCCTTTAAGAAACAAATATTCCAATTGTAGAATTCAAGTGGTATGATAATTGTAGTACCATACTAACTTTGGAGATGCTTTGCATTGCTTGGGCTAGTTGTGCTTTTCCATCTTAACCTAGCTCGCAGAGTTGTTTGCTAATAAAATACAAGGAAAAGAAGATCATATGGACTGACCTGAGCAATTTGGAGGAGAAGTAGGATATGTATGTAATAAAATAAAAATTATAATTTATTGCTATAATTTGTTCAAGGAAAGAGAAATAATCAATTTTGAATTGACAAGTAAATCAAGATGCATGTATTGATTGGTTTTAAAGATTTATATTCTATATTATAAATCAACAATTTGTCCCTGAAGCAGCTTGTAATGCTTTTTAAAATCAAGACCATCGATTGAGGCCAGGGTAAGGATCCCATGGACAACATATAATCCCCATTCCTAACTTGCTCTCCTGGAGCACCTGCAGGAAAACAGTCAAGTTTGGCTGATTTTCCTTATTGTTTTACTATATTGGCCTGTGGCTGTCACCCGTGGTGGGATTCAAATAATTTAACAATGGTTCTCTGCCTTAATGACCAGCTGAACCAGCAGTTCCCCAAACTTCTTAGAAAGTTAACAACTGGTTCTAGCGAATAGGTGTGAACTGGTTGAACCCCACCTCTGGTTGTCACCAAGTCACTGGAGCTTTTTATCAGGTCTGATGGATCTCCCAGTTGCAGCCCTTTCTGGATCAGGGATCTCTTTGCACAGTCACTTCTGCCTCGTTACCTCTCGTCTAGACTATGACAATGCTCTCTACATGGGGCTCCCCTTGAAAAGCATCTGGAGGCTGCAGTTGGTTCAGAATGCAGCCGCATGGATGATTTTGGGGGCTCCTCAGAGCTCCCATATTACACCTCTCCTGCGTGAGCTGCATTGGCTCCCTGTGGCCTTCCGGGTGCGATTCAAGGTGTTGGTTATCACCTTTAAAGTGCTCCATGGGTTGGGGCCCAGGTACTTATGGGACCGCCTGTTGCCACCATCAGCCTCCCACCTGCCAGTGCGTTCCCACAGGGCGGGCCTCCTTGGGGTCCCATTGTCAGGACGGTGTTGTCTGGTGGCCCCAAGGGTTCGAGCCTTCTCTGTGGGGGCACCCACCCTGTGGAACGAATTGCCCCAGGAGATCCGGACCATCACGGACCTACAGATCTTCCGGCGCGCATTAAAAACCTTTCTGTTTCAGCAGGCCGGTCTGGCCGCCTAGTACTATCGGTTGGGGATTTTAATTAATTTTTTAATTAGTTAAATTGGTTTTTAAGTGTCCTAATTTTTAAATTTTTTAGATTGGGTTTTAATTGATTGGTTCCAATTAGTTTTTAATAATTTGTCTTAATTGTTGTTTGTATTTTTAGTGGCTTTTTTGCTGTGCACCGCCCCGAGTCCTTTGGGAGAGGGGGCGGTATAGAAATTATGTAATTAAATTAAATTAAATTAATCTTTATTGCCCTCCTTACAGAAACTGCCCACCCAGTCACATGACACCCCCCAGCCATGCCCACCAAGCCACGCCCATAGAACCGGTAGTAAAAAAAAATTGAATTCTACCACTGCCTCAAATTATGTATGCCCAACCTTTGCTCTATCAAAAGTTCCAGATCTAATTTCTGCATGATCATTTCAGCATATAGACTGAACAAAAAAAGTGATAAAATATATCCCTACTTAATGATTTTGAACCAATCCGTGCCATAAAAAGGTCTTAGTGTTGTATCCTGGTCATTGTACAATCATCTAATCATCATCTGATCAAGTGGGCTGGGTCACCAAGATAATGCAAAGGCTCCCATAGCTTATTGTGTTTTATACAGTCAAAAGCTTTTCTATAGCAATAGCATTTAGAAATATATAACACTTTACAGTGCTTTAAAGCCTTCTCTAAGTGGTTTAGAGTTTCCCCCAACAATCTGGATCTTCATTTTACCAATCTCAGAAAAATGGAAGGCTGTGTCAACATTGAGCCAGTGAGAATCGAACTGCCAAACTGCTGGCAGTCAGCAGAATTAGCCAGCAATACTGCATTCTAACCACTGTGCCACATATAAAGAGCCTTTTGATATTCATGTGCCTTTTCCATAATCCATCTAATATTGGCAACGTGATCTTGAGTGCCATATCCCTTTCTAAAGGCAGCTTGTATATCAGGTAACTCTTGATCGATGATATTCTCTGTGGCTTCTATTTAATGATTTTTAACAAAATCTTGCTTGCATGAGAAATCAGTACAATTGTGTGATAGTTGGAGCAGTCTCTGGCATTGCCTTTCTTTACTAATGGGATAAAAAACAGATCTTTTCCAGTTCTGAGCCATTGACATGTAGTCCATATCTCTTGACACACAGCAGTGATGATGTCAATTGGCACTGGTCTTAGTAATTCCACAGATTACTCCTGGAACCTTCCAATTTGGCAGTTTCCCCATGGTCCATTCTACTTCTTCTTTCAAGATGTTTGGTTCCTTATTAATTGGGCTGTCGTCATTAATATAAATATAAATAAACAGGTAGGGGTATATAGAAACATTATTTCTATTTATTAAATTTATTTCTATTTCTATTTATTAAATTTATAT
>JAEANM010026804.1:0-10664 GCA_017656035.1 Myanophis thanlyinensis | reverse complement strand
TTCATTCATTCATTCATTCATTCCTCTCTTTGTCCACAATTTTTTTAGCTAATGGGTACTTTTGGTGTGTTGGGAATATGTTCCTGGCATTCTGACAAATAGTCACCATGTTAATTTACACAACCACCAACCATCGTTTGCACAACAAAAATAGTGAGGTTCCTTCTCCACATCGCAGGATCTCCTCTACAAACTCTGACTTTCCAGTGTTTTTGGAGATTGTGGTGGAAGGAACACTTCCACACAAAGCACTTAATTCCAGACACCTGAGCCTACCTACCAAAAAAACCCCACAACCTTTAGGATGTAGAAGCATCTTGAAAATAAATACAATGTTTGTAGCTGAGGCTTTGCTTTGTATCTACTGTATGCAGTGATTTCTTCATGGACTTTGGAATCATCAACTTGAAAAAATTACCCAATATGGTGAGTTAATAAAGAGAGAGATGGGTGATCATAAGTTGGTACTTAGAGATCTATTTTGGCTGACAGAAGCTTGCTTGCTTCTCAAAGCTCTTTCCCTACCTACCTTGAGTTGAATGCCAAGGATTAAACCCACATCCTGATACACACAGAAGAAGGCCTGAAACCCTAAAGAACATAAGACCATTCAATCTTCTATTTCATTTTTGATAAGGAGCAGTTGGGGAGAAGGAAAAAAAAACCAGGCAAATGGTTCTGGAAACTGTCAGGATGAAGTAGCAGATTGCAAGCAGTTGGAACATGTCTCCGGTGTTAGATTTTTGTTAGCACAACAACAGAAAATAAACTGAAATGATCTACTCGTTACAGTCTGCTCACAGTAACACAACAGGATAAAGTACAATTCAGAAAACTGGAGGCTCTCTGGAGACATGAACGAGAGTCAGGTCCAGCCAAGGAGACAAATGTGTGGGAAGGGATCATTCTTGTGCCAGAGAGCATGATAGCAAAAACAATGGCCTTCGTTTGCATCCATATGGACTCCTTCCTTGGTTGGGATGGAATCCTGGTCCACTGTTGACCTCTTTCTTCTCCATGGCCAGGCCTCGGAGCGCAGCAAGTGGAGGACTAAACTCCAAGGCCCAGCTGGGTTTTCAGTTGGATCCAGCACATCAGGCCTTCCTGTTTGTGGACTGTGCGTTGCCAGAAGTCCTCTTCCTTTGTGTGGATCGTGGAATTCAAAACTTAACAAAGAGAACAAGCCTAGAATCTAGCATTACAGAACTAAATGGAATATGAAGCTGGTCTGTGGACCCACATTCAAACAAGCAGACAGTTCAAATATTATTTGCATCTATGACGGCCAGATCCTGAAGGTGAACTTCAAATCCTTTGGCCACCTAATGAGAAGGAAGGACTCCCTGGAGAAGAAAGAGCCGAATGCTGGGAACGATGGAGGGCCAAAGAAGAAGGGGATGGCAGAGAAGGAGGGGGCTGGATGGAGTCACGGAAGCCGTTGGCGTGAGCTTAAATGGACTCCAGGGGATGGAAGAGGACAGGAAGGCCTGGAGGAACGTTGTCCATGGAGTTGCGATGGGTCAGACACGACTTCGCAACTAAGAACAACAATGTATGAAAATTATTATAATTTATATTCCACCCTTCTTCCAGTTCAGGGTAACTGTCGGGCACAAAAGGATGTTCCAATGAAACTTATTAATTACCACTCATGCCTATGCACAGGAATCTACTCAACGAATGGTCAGCAGTATTTTGGTGCTAGATAAGGGTCAACGGAATACAATTGGACTTAGTCGGTTTGTGACCAGATAGAAACTCTAAGCTGATTCCTCTTTTGACTCTATTCCAAGTACTCTTACATCAGCATATATAAATACTTTCCAAGCCATCCCTTTTTTTTTTTCTTTACAACAAACCTGTGACCTAAGTTAGGCCGAGAAACACTGGATGGTCCATAATCACCCTTAAAAAAATTTGTGGCTTCCACTAGGGTGACCAACCGTCCACTTTTGGCCGGACATGTCCTCTTTTTACGTCCTGTCCAGGGCGTCCAGGCGGGTTTTCTAAATTTTCTAAATTTACCCGGACGTCCCGGACTGTGACGTCATGTCCGGGCAAATGGACAAAAGCGAGAAGCTCCAGCAAGAAGTCCCGGAACTTCTTGCTTCTCAGCCTATTTGCAGTCGATTGCCGGCGAAGGGAAGCCCCCGGCCCCCACCACCGCCCCCCCTGCTGCCGCCGCCGCTGCCACTCCCATTCGCCATCGCCGCGCCCCGTTCGCCGCTCCCGTTCACCATCGTCGCGCCCCGTTCGCTACCCCCGTTCGCCATCGCCGCGCCCCCGTTCGCTACCCCCGTTGCCATCGCCGCGCCCCCGTTCGCTACCCCAGTTGCCATCGCCACGCCCTCGTTCGCCACCCCCGTTGCCATCGCCGCACCCCCGTTGCCATCACCACCACCGCTGCCATCCCCCCCGTTGCCGCCGACGCCGACGCCCCGCCCCCAATGATGCCAACGACGCCCCGCCCCCCCGACGCCGACGCTGACGCCGACGATGCCCCACCGACGCCGACGCCCCGCCCCCAATGACGCCGACGACGCCCCACCCCCCCGACGCCGACGCTGATGCCGACGATGCCCCGCCCCCCTGACGCCGACACCCCGCCCCCAATGACGCCGCCGACGCCCCCCCCCGCCGACGCCCCCCCCGTCCTCTTTTTTTCTTTATCAACTATGGTCAGCCTAGCTTCCACGTCTTGCATTTTAAATGTTGTATCACACTGCTAGAAACTTAGAGGAATCAGCTTAGGGTTAGGTTATTGTTCATTGATTGTCTTTTTCCTTATAATAATATAGATGTTCCTTTGCATATGAAAGTTTTAGAATTATCTGTTTAAATGTATCTTAGATCTTATCAATGGTCCAGCTTCACTACTTATGCTTTGGGAAATATTTTATTCTTATTGTTAATGGCCAAGATGAAGACATCAGGGTGTTAGAAATGAATAACAGGTTACACTACAGAAGACTGGCTAACAAAAGTTTAGAAGAAAACCTACAACTGAACTAGGGCAATAAAGATGAGGCTAGAAACAACACCAGAATGTTTCTTTCCTGCCTTCCTTACAGGATTAACCTGTAAAGTGGAAAAAAACAAAAGGAAATTTCTTCTAACTACCGGTTCTCCGAACTGCTTAGAAAATTTACTACCGGTTCTACCAAACCTGCTAGAACTGGCTGAATTTGCTCTGCTCTGAACCTGATAAATCTACTAAGTGGAAGGCTGACAGTCTTAATCTTCCTCTCCCAGATACCGTCCTTACTCTCCTAATGCTACCTCCTACTTTAAGGTAATAGTTGGTACTACTTGCTGCTTCACTTGCATCCATCTCTAATTCCAATGTGTGACAAAGATAAGATTCTCTCAGGCTACCTTCATTTCTGGTCATGAAGAGATCAAAAAGTAAATAAAATAAAATAACAGAGGAAATTATATAAATAATGCTACTTCTGGGCTAAGTAACATAGAAGCTTGTAGCTAGAAGTTTCAGAGTTTCTTTACATCCTCAAGAGATTTGTTTCTCTTTACCTTCCCAAGAAGTAAAGATCCTTAAAGATCCATCTCATCCTGGGCACCCCCTTTTTTTTTTGAACTGGCAATAAAAACAAGGACAAACAGGCTGAAAAACAGCTTCTATCTCAGAGCAGGAACTATACAGAATTCTACTGCAATATGAATGCAATATCAGGGGTTTTCAATTGTATAGAATGTGAAGGATGTGTGTCTGTGTTTTATTTTTGTGGTTATAATGTACACTGAAGATAGCATTTAATTTCCTTGTACGGGGTTTAATGACAATAAAGTAAACTGAACTAAAGAGCTATTTGTCCAGAATACTATAAGTTCTCCTGCTTGAATGGAGGATGGAACTAGAAGACCTCCAGGTTAAAAAAAAACCAATATCTGCAGTAGCTCGCTCCCCTATTTCCTACAATTAAAAAAATAAATAAAGGTTTCTTAGAGCCAGAATAACAGAGAAACAGAATGGGAAGGATCCCTGGAGATCTTCAAGTCCAAATCCCTGCTGAAACAGGAAACCCATTTCAGACAAAACGACTGTCCAATCTCTTCTTGAGACTTAGAATCTGAAAGACAGCTTTTCCTGCGCCCGCCATTTTTTTCCAGCGTGATTTTAAAATAAAAATGAAAATGCCCTTTTAACTCTCTCTGTCTCCCTCCCAAGGGGGCAATTATGTTCTGCATTGCAAGAGGCGTTCTAATAAATAACTAAAGCCAAAAAAACAACAACGACGATTCAGAGCATTCCCTAAAGGAACACCCAGGACGATGGACGGCTGGTGGCATTCGCTCTTCGTGTCTCCTTTGCAAAGAGAAATACGATGCCACGTGCATTCGCCCCTTGTTAAAAGTCCAAATCCAAGCCATGGAGTCAAGCCAACGGGACAGTGACTTAATCACCACCTGCCAGCATGAACTACATAAACCTTTCCCTGGCTGAACTCTTCATCCATCTGCAAAAAAACAAAACAAAAAAGCAACAAAAACTGACTAAGGGGAGGTAGAAGTTGGCAGCCAACGGACTTCTTTCCTTCTGCAAGCTCCATACCTGGCTTTTACCAGATGCTGTTTGTCAGCCCACTCTCCACTCCATGTGTCAGCGACAGAAGGAAGACAAGCCACAAATGTTCTGCTCCAGGTTTTCTGTCCTTCTCTCAACCTCCTCCTCTTTTCCTAACCTCAGACCGGATACACCAGTTCCAGGACAGGAATATGCGTCCCCTGAGTCCAGAGTCAAATCTGGAATTCATATACTCTGTAAATACACTTTTATTAAATGCAGGAATCAAGGCAGGGTTTGGAATGGGTCTATCAGAGAGCTCGGTGATCGCAACATTGGGATCTGAAGGATCCTGTTCTGTGGGTAAGGCTGGCCATGAAATATTGGGGAGTTCCATATTTTGGGATTTGTCTCTTGCGTCCCCCATGACTTCTGATCACTAAAAGTTCAGCTGGAAGAATGTGCACACATGTACATAACCTTCTTTCCCCTAGTTGGCTTTCTGAAAAGCTGTCTCTCTCTTGCTAGGACTCTTGAGATCCAACTTGCAAGTAGATAAAAACATGAAAAGACAAGGAAATGTTTTTTTTCCCGTGCACTGAGCCACTTACGACACCTTCCCACTGAATCCCAATTTCACAGTTCCTTGCTTCAGTGCACTTTAGGTTTGTTCCATTTCCAGGATCTGCTAAACTCGTAGGAAATTATCTGATCCTGAGATGTTTGATCTATCCAGTTGGCAGAGACTCACACAATTGGCTAAAAGTCTCAATCAGAAAGAACCAGAGAAAACGGATATGTTTGGATAGCATTAACTATGCTTAAGTCACATCCCTCCCACGTTTTGGCTTATTGTAGTTTGTTCACACAACAGGGCTAAGACAGGGGTGTCAAACTTGATTTCATTGAGGGCCACATCAGGGTTGGGTTTGACCTCGAGGGGCTGGAGTGGGAGTGGCTACAGTAGGCATGGCCAGCTCAATGCCACTTGTGTCGGAGGTGGCCTTGGTGTCCCGAGTGCTCTGCCAGAAAAAACAGGCTCACGAATCTTTTTTTCGGCTGCAACAGCCTTGTGCAACCCTCTGCCAGTGAAACGGAGCTCAGTTTTCACTGGCAGAAGCACCACCGGCTGGTCCTTTGCTGTTTCCTACCTTCAGGTGCTTTAGGGCAGCCAGATCTAAGCAGGCCGCAAGCTGTATTCGGCCCATGGGCCTTGAGTTTGACACCCCTCTGCTAAGACAATGAGTGGGCTTTTCACAGCATGTGGAAGTGCCAACAATCCAACCTCCTTTTAGCTTAATGATTGTACAAATTCAGGTGCTTAGTATTATCTATGACAGTAGGTCTCAACTGGACCCTAAGGAAGGCTGAGCACCAGAGAATTGAAGCCTTTGAACTTTGGTGCTGGAGAAGATTCCAGCGAGTCCCTTGGACTGCAAGACAATCAAACCGGTCAATCTTAGAGGAGATGAACCCCGACTGCTCTTTAGAAGGCCAGATCCTGAAGATGAAACTCAAATCCTTTGGCCACCTAATGAGAAGGAAGGACTCACTGGAGAAGGAAGAGCCGAATGCTGGGAACGATGGAGGGCCAAAGAAGAAGAAGAAGAAGGGGATGGCAGAGAATGAGGGGGCTGGATGGAGTCATGGAAGCAGTTGGCGTGAACTTAAATGGACTCCGGGGGATGGTAGAGGACAGAAAGGCCTGGAGGAACGTTGTCCATGGGGTCACGACTTCACAACTAACAACAACAGGTCTCAATCTTTTCCACCACGGACCCTCTTCAAATACCTTTTGTGGCCATGGGCCATAACCATGGATCACCAAGACTTAAGGTTTAAGTCACAACATTTCTTCAAGTCTTCACAGCCTCCTGTGACGGCATCATGCCCCACCCCACAGTTCCGCAGGCCACAGGTTGAGAATGAGAACCCACTGATCTATGCCAATGGCAGGTAAAGTATAGTTTGTGAACTTCTCACAGGTGACTAGAGGATTTGAAATAGATGGCAACACCCATCTGTTTCCCCAATCCTACCCCCAGCTATTTAATGATAGCATCTCCTAGACTCTTGGAATATATTAACCTGATGTAGGTTTTTCTTTCCATATAAAATCTATCCTGGTTTCAAACATATGGGATTCAGGAATATGTGGTTTACTTCTAAGCTGCTTGTAACTATGTGAGTTGTCAACTGCAATTGTTGGACCTGTAGTTGGTGAACTTCTAGACCACAAGGCTGCCTGTACTTGGGCTACAGATTTAGGCAGGAAATTAGCAGCACTTACAGACAGAACAAAAGACAATAATGTATTACTTTCTTTTCTAGACCTGGGAGAAACATACAGCAGAATAACAGAGTTTGAAGGGACCCTGGAGATCTTCTAGTTCAACCTTAAAAACCTCTAGTGTTGGAGCACCCAGAATTTCTTCTTTTAATGACTTATTTCTACATTAACCCTTATTTCTCATTTTTCTCAAGTACATCTCGAAGGTTAGGAGAAGGCATACCCATTTTCATATTTTCTCCCTTCTTCCTCTACCTGTGAATTTGCCTTCCTCCTTAAAGCTCCAGTGGTATGAAAGTGACAAAATACAACCAGAGGGTATTTTGTCCTTCTTGCAGGCATTTAGCCTTGGTTTATAAAGACTGCCATTCCATCTTGCTCTCCTGACCCCCCCCCCCTCTTTCTTTTCCTTACCGTTTGCCAAGTTAGCAGTTGCCTTAATTAATTTTGCACAGTGCAGCCTGAGAAAGGGGGAAGGGAATGCCAAGGGTTTTTTGGGGGGAAAACATATAGGCAGGGAAACCAATCTAATTAGGCAGAAACGGAGCCCAAGTTTCCTTCAGTGACTTGTAATGAGATCCAGGCATTCCCATATCAAAGCAGCTTTCCATCTCTGAAATGGATGGGTAGGAGGTAGAGAAAGGGAATAATAACCCAAAGTGGGGAAAGTATTTCCTTCCTGGAGGTGGGGGAAGAGAACAACCACCCTCTTGACTGGTTGATCTGCACCAACATTTGGTTGGTTCCATACTTCTAAGTTAACTCATCTAATCCCTGAATCAGGATGACTCCGAATGGTTCGGAGACTCCATGCAACATCAATGCTACCAAGAGTTCGTGATCCTTTTTCCGTCCTTGTGGACGGGGCGAAGGGTAGCATTCTCCACCATCCATCATTTTTGCAAAGGAATTCCCTCCTCCCTGATTTTGAGATGAATGGGAGCATTTTCTAGTTTCTTCCAAGGCTTTATGTCAGTGTTTCTCAACTTTGGTGACTTTAAGATGTTTGGACTTCAACTCCCAGAAATCCCCAGCCAGCTTTCTGGCTGGGGAATTCTGGGAGTTGAAGTCCAAACATCTTAAAGTCACCAGGGTTGAAAAACACTGCTTTATGTGGTTAGCAAATATCGAAAGAGAGAGAAAGTCTCAGATCACATTCTTACCACAGGATAAATTCTTTGGAAGACGTTTGTGCCTCACTGCAGAAGCAGGCCAGGGACCATTTCAGGTAGGATAGTATGTGATAGTGACATAATTGTTAATTAGGCTAAGCTTTCTAGGCCTTGACTCCAAACTTTTCCAACATAAGCATCTCTGAGGGATTCTTGGTTTCTTTCTGAGCTTAGTTCTTTCTGATCAACTAGCACTGATCATGTTACCTAGTTTGGATAATGAAACATCTGCAAGAGAACCAAGCTCAGAGACCACTGTTGGAAGAAATGTCCATCTGGGGTCAGTTCCAAGTGGGGAGAAAGACACTGGAAACATGGAGGTGGATTGGAAAGATGGTTTATTGGTGAACACGTCCACATGGTTTGAGGTCCTGGGCAAAAAAGGCACACGGGTGAGAAAGAGGGATAGACCTTGCTTCCTGTTCTTGTGGCAAGGGCAAGTATCCTGATTGGTTGTACGCTCCCATGTGGCCATGTGGCGTCATGGGTCATGATTCAAATTTGGTTGAAGCTTTTGGGGTTTTTTTGTGCCATGTGGTGAGTTGGGTAATCTCATCATGTCCTGAGGGTGAAGGCCTTTTGTGTTGTAAATAAGTTGGCCCAGTCTTTTGTCTTGTAGCTGCTGGGAGAGGAGGGTTGCAGGGAGTTGATGCTCAGGGGTGCCCACACTTTTTGGGCTTGTGAGCTACTTCTGCTGTACCAGCAATGGCAATGGCATTCCTTTCTTCACGTGGCTCATATTCGTTTTAAAAAGTTTTCCTTTCCACGAGCCACAGCAGTGGCTTCTCTTCTTCCAGCTGCTTGCCCAGGAGCAATCCCGCTTCCAAAGTGCAGCAAAAGGCAGGAAAACTTTTTAAAAGGAACACGAGCCATGACAGAGCCTTCCTTTCTTCATGCGATCTACCCACGTGATCTTTGCGATCAACCGGTAGATCACAATCAATCTTTTGGGCACCCCCATTCTAGATCATTGCTTTTGCTGGCTGATGTTGAATCCAACCCAAACTGAACTAAATCGATCCGTGGGTCTAATGTCCCCATAATTTTCATTAGGGGCTGAAAATTCATCATGAATGAATTCTGTTGGGAACACATTTAGCGCAATCTTCTTGATAGACCCATCAACCTCTCTCTTCATTCCTGCTGCACGTAAGGGGGAAAAACAGCCGTTCTTTCTGCTACCTTCTCATGAACTTCAGAAGAGAATAAGACAAAAAGGGGAACAGGAAAGAGATGACTCACTCTCTTCCATAATTAGGTCCAAAGCAGCTGGTAAAATTGCTAATAGTTAGCTTAAACTGGAAGAATGGGGCGGTATATAAATATAATTAATAAATAAATATAATATAATTAATAAATAAATAATAAATAAGAATGAGTTTGCTCTCTTCGGGGGATTTTCAGCATAATCTGAACTGGCTGGCAACCCCAATTTTACCTCTTGACCTCTTGTCGTAGCCGGAGCCCATAAATTAAGAGCAGACAACTTCTACAATCCCCAAAGGTGTTTACTCTTTCCTATTTAAGGTTCCACCACAGAACCACGGTGTGTTAACGTTACGAAATTTGGTCCACCTTTTCACAGAGGGGCATCTGCCTGGGAGGAGACCCATTTGCTCCTCGTTGGTAGCCTCAATGACATTAACATGGGAAAGGAATGAGTGTCATTGTGTGGAGGCTACATGTGCTTGTGTACACAATGCAGGTGCTCATCTGGAGAGGTCCTTAAAATTACCCAGTTGGAGAGAGACCAAGAGAGGTACATAGACACGACCCTTGTATATCAGCTTCCAGAGCTGATTCTGCAATAGGCATCAGTTCCAAAGCACGCTTATATTTGGGGACTGACCTTGTTACATTAAAGGCCGTTGCAGACCATGCCCAATAGCTTTTTCCAGGCCGTCTCTAAAACTGCTTTATTCAGCAATTCTTCTTCTGATGGAAGATGTATGGATTGCGTTCCAGTCTCAACATAAAGAGATTCAAGGTGGTTTGGGGACAACGCTTCCCAGTGAGCTGTGAGGAAGCCGGCCAATATTTCTTCAATTTGCATTTATGATCCAAAACTGGCATTTTCTGAAGAATAGTTAGGCTTAAGGCACAGGAGAGAACTGAGATGATTGGCAATGCATAATCCGTCCTCGTGGCCTCTTTGCTCCCCTTGGAAGCGCTGTCACCCCCCATGGATTACCAGAGGCTTTCTTTTTTTCCTTTGCTGGACAATTCTTCAGGTCTCAAAGAAGGGAGGAGTAGATTTCAAAGGAGAGGAAGAAGATTCTGAGTCAGCCGGTGCATTTAAGGGTCTTACTCACATACAGTGGGGTGCGTGCATGCGTAGACAAGACCATGTCTTTTCCTAGGTTTACATTTCTGAAATAGAGAAAGGGGAGAGCCCTGTGTCGGTTGTCCAGTCTGAAAAGCTTCCAGGTGTACAGTAGATCTATAAAGGAAATCTGCCACAGAATCTATGGAGCTAGATTCATAAGAGCCACTAAAGCAGATTGTGGAGTGGCCAGCTGCACAGGAAGGATGGGAGGAAGAAGAGGGAAGGAAAGGAAAGGGAGGGAGCAAGAGGGGAGGGAGGAAAAGGAAGGAGCAGGAATGAAGGAATTTAATTTAATTTAATTTAATTTAATTTAATTTAATTTAATTTAATTTAATTTAATTTAATTTAATTTAA
>JAEANM010026803.1:0-10664 GCA_017656035.1 Myanophis thanlyinensis | reverse complement strand
GTGAGAGAAATTGGCAGAGGTGCAGATAAAAGATTAGAAATAATGAGAGAAGGTTAGGGGAACAATATAGTTAAATATTTTGAATATATGCTAGCACTAATATACGACAAGTGAGTTATAATCATAGAAGGAAAGAACTAGGGACACTGTGTCATAGAATGGATATGAATATTTATAACATTAATGCATATGATTGTAATATAAGCCAAGAGATGGAAAATAGTTAATATAAGAAATATTGAGTAGAAATATTAAGTTTGTATTGATAGATTATGTAAGCACTAAAAGAGCAATGGTATAAAAATAACATCATTGTGATATAAATAATGTATTAAAAGATGCCCAGATACCATGCTGTACACATAATGATATATTGGGATTAAACATAAAAAATAAAAATTGTTAAAAAAAACAAAAACAAAATAATTTGGTCGGATATTCCATGCAGATGATACACATGCTGGATGAACAGTTTGGCAAGGGTTTTAGCCAAGGGGATCTTGGTACACAGCACAAAATGCACCTGTTTTGAGAACAAGTACGTAACCAGCCACTTTCATGTTTCCCCCACTTTCAGGTAACTTAGCAATAAAGTCCATGGAAATCTCCTTCCAAGGGGAAACAGGATTAGGCACACTTTGGAGCAGGCCTGCTGGTTTACCCAGAGGTCTCTTAGCTGAGGTACAAGTAGGACAACTGGCAACATAGGTTTCAATGTCTTTTTTACTTTACTTTACTTTAATCGTATTTATATACCGCCCCATCTCCCTAAGGACTCGGGGCGGTTAAGTGAAGAACAGTAGAATTGACGTTTCACAAGATGTAGGGTCTTTATGAAGCGAAAATGTCCTGCAGATTTTGAATCATGAGCATGTTCCAATATGGCTCTTCTGAGACTGGTAGGAACATATAGTTTGGAGCCTATCCAGGCTAGTCTGTCTCTCATGGTGCACTCATCCGAGTGTGACAGGAACCAGTTGTCACTGTCTAAAGCTGCCTTCAGCTGTTTACTGAGGTTGGTGGGGTGAGCGACATTTGATGTTCTCTGGGTTCTGGTGACCACTGGAGCTGCTAGTTGCTTGGAGGGGAATCACCAGTTAGATGACCTCAGGTCGAATGCTGTTGTAATGGGGAAGTCGCGATAGCACATCGGCCACAAAGTTCTTTCCCCCAGGGAGGTAACAGAGGATAAAGTTGAATCTGTTAAAGTGTTGTGCCCACTGGGCTTGTTTTGGAGAAAGTTTGCAAGGTATTTTGAGGGCTTCCAGATTCTTACGGTCAGTCCATATTTCACATGGGTGCTTTGCTCCTTCAAGGAAATGCCTCCAGGTGAATAGGGCCCATCAGACCGCAAAAGCTTCCTTCTCCCTTATTGCTCATCTCCTCTCAGTTTCAGTAAGCTTCCTGGATGTATAGGCACAAGGTTGTAGATACCCTGCTGCATTAGTTTGTAAAAGAATAGCCCCCACAGCCAGGTCACTAGCATTGGCTTGGACGATGAAAGGGCTTTCAGGATCAGGATGTTTGAGAACTGGTTCAGTTGCAATTAGTCATTTTAACTTCTCAAAAGCAGCTTGACATTCCATTGTCCAATTCAGGGGCTGGCTAGGCTTAGGTTTGCCCTCCCCCTTTGTCTTCAGCAGATTCGTGATTGGTAGTGTGATTTTAGCAAAAAATGGGATAAATTGCCTGTAGAAGTTAGCGAAACCCAGGAAACTCTGCAGTTGTTTTCTGGTGTATGGGGGTGCCCATTCTAGGATTGCTCTTACTTTTTCTGGGTCCATTTCTATGCCCTTGTGTGATATGCGGTAGCCCAAGTAATCAATCTTATCATGGTGGAAATTACATTTTGACAATTTGGCATATAGCTCAGTGGCTCTGAGCTTCTTCAGGACAGCCTGCACAAGTTCGATGTGTTCCTCCATGGTCTCAGTGTAGATGGGGATGTCATTCAGGTACATCAGAACTCCCTTGTATAGATGCTCATTCAGCACTTTGTTGATTAGTTGCATGAAGACCACGGGGGGTCCTTGTAGCCCAAATGGCAGCACCTTAAATTGGTAGCACCCCAGCAGGCAATTGAAGGCAGTTTTCCACTTGTCCCCTTCTTTTATGCAGACTCGGTAATAAGCTTCTCTTAAGTCCAACTTTGTAAATAACTTGCCTTTCACCAGGTGGGCCAACATGTCCTTCATGAGGGGCAGGGGGTAAATGTTTTCCATGCACATGGTATTTAAATTTTTGTAATCAACACATAAGCAAAGAGAGCCATCCTTCTTTTCACGGAATAGTACTGGGGGTCTTACAGGTTGGATGAAACCCTGTTTCAAATTTTTATCTGTGAATAGATGTAATTCCTCTAGTTGTCACGGGGTCATCGCATAAATCTTTGATTTAGGGAGTTTCACCCCTGGGAAAATCTCTATGCTGCAATCCGTGGGATGATGGGGTGGGAGTTGATCCAACCCCTTTCCACTGAAGCCTCCCTTAGGTCCCACTACTCTCTTGGGATCTTTTCCTCTCCTTCAAAGCGCTCATTTAAAGTGGCTGCCAGTTCCATCGAGTGCTTGGTTCAGAGGGTCTATCCCCTCCCCCTGGGGGCATAGAGTGGATACACAACGATCCCTTCCTCCAGTCTACATGGGGGTTCCATTTCCATAGCCAGGGTAATCCAGGTATAAGGAGGTGGTCCATCCCTGTGGCCACAATAAAGCTCAATGTTTCATGGTGATCCCCCATCCACATCTCAACTGGCTCAGTTGCAAAATGAGCTGATCTCTCCCCAGCCACTGACCTGTCTAACTGGCAGAATGAAATGGAGGTCTTCAGGGTTCTCAGTCTCAGCCCTAATTTCTCTACCACCTCAGGGCTAATTCCACATCTAATACACCCGGAGTCCAAAAGGGCTAGCGTTTTCCCCTGGGAAGTGGACGAAGGCACCTGCAGCTCTACTGGTATAGTGTGGAGTCCCACATGCTGACTTACCACAGGGTCATCGTCAGAGTCCATTTCGCTCTCTCCCACAATGGTCAGAATTCCCAGTTCCTCCTGGCTGGGAGGGGCAAACTCCATGACTTCCACTCCTTTAAGTGCCGTTTCACAAGGCTTGGCTGTCTGTCTCTCAACTCTTCTGGGTCCTATAGTAGTTGGCTTGGAAGTGGTTTTGCTGAAGCATTCAGCTGCCTGGTGCCCCTCCTTCCTGCACTTGAAACAAGCTGTGATCTTTGGTCTGGCTGCCAGAGCATGCTTCAGATCACTTGGAGCTTCTCTTGGAGCAGAGGAGGAGGGTTGGTTCCAAGCGCACCCCCCACAGTCACTATCCCTGGTCTGGTCTAATTCTACTTCACCTTCCAGGACATACCAGTGTTGGAGGTCTTGGGGAGCCCCTCGGGCTACACAGCCATTATAGACATCATCATTCAGCCCATCCTTATAGCATTCCATCAGGGTTACTTGGGACCAGCCATGCATGTGATAAATCAGACTCCAAAACTCCTGCATGTATTCAGCCACTGACCTACACCCTTGGGTTATGTTTTTCATCCTGGTCCTGGCCCTATGTTCTGCCAGGGGGGTTTCAAAGTTATTGCAAAGGGCGGTCATAAATTGGTTGTAATTTCTCAGTTGGGGGCATTGTCATTGTGGAGGGAAGTCATCCACTCTGCTGCCTCCCTTCCAGGGCCATGGTAACATATCTCACTTTGGCAGCTTTGCTGGTAAAATCTTCACCATATTCTTGCATATGGTTGCAAACTTGAGCCAGGAAAAATCCCAGAGTTTTGGCATCCCCTCCATATTTTACTGCCAGCAGAGGAATCTTTGGAATACGGTGCCTTCAGGGGATCCCTCCCACCGCTGGGGCTGCTTGAGCTGCAGCCGCTGCTGCTGGGGTTGCCCTTGCTGCTGGCCTTTGCTGGGCTGGGATCTCTGCTTGGGTTTCAGCAACATCGGCCCCTCCTGCCACCTGTTCAAATTCCTCAGCTGCTGGTTGGAAGCCCCTTTCTGCAGTTGCTTCTTGAGCTTTAGGTCTCTCTAATGCCTCTTGCAGAAGTTGCAGGGCATGGGTCATCAGGAGATCTTCTCTGTCAGCCTCTAGCCCAGGGCCCCCTCTGCACTGATGTCTGCTTACCATCACTCCCGTGTGAGGTTCGTAAGGCTCCTCAAGGTGTCCCACTGCCAAAGACCATCTTGGTTGTACTGTCCTCTCTTCCAGTTGCAGTTCTCCTAGGCTTTCAGTCTCCTCTCTATACAGGTATGGAGTGGGATAAGTTGACCCCTGAGCTCTCATGTCTTATTGGTTGCTCCCTGGGTTCGACATTCTGTGCACAGCCCCCCCCCATGGTAGATTTTATCTCTGTGTTGGCTGGTAATGCAGACCTTGCTTAATGTCAGGTCTGCCTTGTTCAAATCCCAATAAAGAAAAAACCTGAATTCATTGTGGTTGAAAACAGGGAACTTTTACTGGGAAAGAAGTGAATGCAGAGAAAGCGAAAGCAAGGTCTGGCAAAATTGCGGAAAAACATACATATCAAAAGAATCCCTCAAACCCTCCCCCCTGGGACTGAAGGAGATTGTCCAATTCTTAGTTCTCATTGGGTCATGAGGCAGGCATCTGCAGATGTTAGTGGCTGTTACTTCTCTGGGATGGTTGGCCTTGAGCAGGTATAAACATCTTGGCTGTGGAATGCAAAGTACGTTAATCGTATACAGGGGCCTCCAGACACCAGCACTCTTACCCCACTTATTCCCAGCTCCCCCTCCCCCCATTACTTAGGCAGCCATTAAAAGTGAAGCTTCAGCAGAAAGTTGGAGACACTGTCTGTCGCATCCAAGGCATCCATGGTGGTCTCTTCCCACCAATGGGAGGGCTGGATCCACCGTCACTTAGACTGATGAAAGGGGCAGCTGTGTCCCCCTTGAAATGGTTATTTTTAATAGGATTGTTGTCTACCACTGTAAGGCCAAAAGCATCTGTTGAAAACTCTTCTGCCACAAATAGCTTATTAATGTCCTGGTAAACTCTTACGTCATCTGGGACAATTCATGACTGCAGTTGGTGCAACCATAGGAAAGCACGGGTGAAAAATGAAGCAGTAGTGGAGGCCTTGATGGCCCATGCCATGGCTTGATGGCCCCTGCATAAATCCTGTTGAATCTTCTTGTCCTCGTCTTTGAGAGCATCATCTGTGTGAGTGACTAGCATGGTGGAAGAAACCAGGGAGACAATGGTTTCATCCATAGCTGGTGGGTTCAGTGTGATGAACTCCACCTCTACATTATATAGTTGTTCAGAGGTAAGAGAAGATCTCCCAGCTGCAGGAAGCTCTCACTGTTTCTGAACCAGTTTGATAAACAGCTGAGGGGCCAGCACTTCCTTGTCTCTCATTGACTGTGTGGTAAAGAGGAGTTGTTTGGCATTGGGAAACTGCATGATTGAAGGCTCGGACAGAGGGTGGGGACCTCTGGGTGACCGCTTTGGCCTTGTTCAGGAGTGGTATGAACAGAAAAGGTTGGAAATGTCTTGAGAAAGCAGACGGTTCTGAATACTCTTCCTCATCAGCTGACAGCATGAGCTCCTCTTTGCCTGAATGGATTGGGGAGTGATCTGAAGATGGGGAGCAGGATTCCCTCCTCATAAATAGACAATAGGGAAGGAGGCTGACTAGGTTTGACCTGGAGACCTGCCAAGGAGAGAGGTGGGGAGCCAGACCTCTCTGGCAGTTGAGACATGGTTGCATTGATAAGCAATGTCATCTAGGCTAGCAAGGACTCTCACAAGCCACCTGTAGAAGATGAATGGCCCGTGGGAGGTGAGGTGGGGTGGTGTTGGCCACTTAGCTCATTGATCCCACAATGGGCAACCCCGGCAAGGGGCATTGCCTGACCTCCCAAGGTTTCCTGCTGGGAAGATGGTGGCAAGCTGTCTGGCCATTCTGGAGACATGGCCTGAAAAGCAGGAATATTCATATTCATCTCAGCCAGGGAGGTGGGCCAGAAGGTCCATCCCAGGAGAAATCACAGTGTCTCCCCTGAGACCACCAGAGCCTGGGGAGGACAGGGACTTGGCCTACTGCCTATCTAATGCCCTTTGATTTATGAGGGCCTGTTGCTCCTGAGCTCTAGAAGGTTTCATGGAGTTCTTAGATTTGGCTTTTTTGGGCTTGGTCAAATGAGAAGAGACATGCCTCCTCTTTGAGGTGCATTTACGATGCAAACTGGGTGCTCCTGAAGACTGCTCCATTCTGCCATGAAAGGAAGGTAAAATAAGACCATAAATAATAAATAAGGCAGTGCAGTAATGAATAAGGTGTCTGGTGACAACCCAAAAATAGCCTGCTGTCATGTTCACTCTCTCTATGGTCCCATAGGGGGAGGGGAAACTTTATATTCTTAGACCTTCACTGGAATAAAATCATTGAAAAGACCTAAACCACAGGCCAGAATAAAATCCAACAGGATTTATAGGCAATCCAATTCCAGGACCAGTGTCCCCTAGAAGAGAGGGTTATGCAGTTTTTATTTTTCTGGTTGGAAGTCCCCCCCCTTGGGCTCAATTACATCTTTGAATTGGATGGGGCAGGGGGGCTTTGCCCCGCTGCCAGGCTGAGGGCGAGGGTGGCAAGGAAAACTCTGATGCCTCTCTGGTAGATGAGCAGCCCACATATTAATTTTATTGTCCTGCTTATTGCTAAAAGGCACACTGAAAACTACTTTTAAAATGGCTGCCATGCCCTGGAAAAGTTGTAGGCCAAAAAAAAATGGCAGCCACAAGCACACAGTTGCCTCAGCTGAGGAAAATGGTGACCACATCCTTTTATGCCGGCCTTGGCTAGTAGCAAAGGGTGTTTAAGTAGTGTTGGCACCATGCTGACGGCCTTTGAAGCGATTGTCAGCAGCAAAGTTGAAGGAATAAGGTACGCCCGTGGCTCCAGATGCGACTGTAGGTGCCAGAGCCGATGTACAGCCAGTGCACTCCCAACTGCTGCATGTGCGTGGGTGGCAACCAGTCCTCACTGAAAGTGCCCACGGCCTCAGAGGCAACCATGGATGAGGGAACCAATGAAAGGCGGGTGTGCTCCCAACCACTGCAGATATGTGGGCAACAACCAGGCCTCAATGAAAATGCCTGTAGCCTTGGAGGCAACCACAGGTGGCAGTGTGGCTGTTAAAATGGGGTGCCCATTCTGGCAGCCCCCTTTGCTGATTAACGTACTCCCTGGCAAAAACTTTAAAGAGAACAGGTCTCAAAGTACGCCCCCCCCCCCAGGTAAGCAAATCATTCTAGTTACAGATGGCCTCAGAGTCTTGCTAATAAGCAAGCCCCAGGGCTTGGGAGTAATCTTGATAAAGCAGGAGCTAGGAGCCAGTGGGGATACCTCCCCCCCCCCCGTTATAGCCTTTGAGCAATCATAGGCCTCACCAGTTTTTCTGCACCTCAAAAGTGATCACAGAAAGGCAGAATATAAATGCTTAATCATGATAGAACTTACAGTTACAATGCACAGATAAAGATGGAAAATTTGAAAGAGAGAGATAATTTTCAGTCTGGCTAGTTGGCTGACTGAGTAGAAGCTGGGGAAGGAAGAGGAGCTTGTCCCCTTTTAAGTTTCAATCACTCAGCCAAAGAACTAGTTAAAGGACAGAGTATCCCGGTCTATGGATTATTTCTCCACATTCAATGGAGAAAAGGACTTCTGTTTCAAAAAATTATTTGATTTATACAATACAGACAAAAAAAAAAAGTAGATTCATGCCATGATACAAAAGTCAGATTTAGTGAGGCTTCCTGGCCCAGCAAAAATATAACATTCATATATCTAAATATACATATACTGGGACATCACTTTCGCACATTTCCTTGTTCGCATGGAAGGCAGATGGTAGCAGTGGGAAGTTCTAAAATGCTAATCCAAAGCAGAAGATATGGTCGGGGTGAGAAGACACCCCTATTTCTAGAAGAAGGGATTGGCATCTCCAATTTTTGCCACATGGGCTGAATCATTCCACTACAAAGCATATTGTGTGTGGGGGGGGGGGGGAGTTGTTTGTCATATTAAAAAACCCAGGGATGATCTTTCCAAACATCCTTTTCCTAAGTTATTTGTACATTATTTTTATTCGTTACTACCAGAACTGCTGTTCAAAGCACCTTACTTCTGCCTATGCACAAGCTCCATTGTTACTTAGAAAGGAATTCCTCCCTGCAATCACAATACCTATTCATTGACCACAGTATTTTAGTGGCTTTGAAACAGAAGTTTCAAAGAAACTTTGAAACAGATTGGGGGTAAAATTTGTAGAATGACAGTAGCATATGTTGGTCATTTAATTCAATGAAATGGCAAGCATTATTTGTGAGATTTATATTCAGAGCTCAAAGTAGTATAGCAACTCCTTCCTCATCCAATTTTTTCTATTGCAATAACTCGGTGAGGACTCTGCTGGACTTGAGAAGTATACCAATCTGAAATCATTCAATGACCTTCCACAGCTAATAGCAGACTTAATTCTGAAGGTAATTCCATGCTGTAGCTTAACCTACGTATTTGTCTTCTGTGCTGCCCCTTTTTGTTTCTTAAACCAACCTAAAGATAATGTATTGGGTTTGTAATGGGGCCAAGCTCATATCTGTCTGAACAACTTAAAAATGTGAATAGAAAAATGAAGGGAACTGCAGTTTCACTGTACAATCAGTAGGTGTTGAATGCAGCATGAATGCCTAAGGTTAAAGATGAGTATTGTAAAAAAAAAAGAGGCAAGCAATTGTCAACAGCAGAGAACAGCTTCCTTAAAACAGCCCAGCATGGACCAGAAGGGGCATGTTGGTCATTGGAAGCCGTTAAAGCTGGGTCTACTGTTGTATACTGCGCATGTGCAGAACGAACGACCCGACAGCTGATTGGCTGTCGGGACGTCGATTCCCATTGGCTGGCTCACCAGCCAATGGGAGGCGAGGAAAATTGAAGTCGCGGCAAATATAAAAGCCGCGGCTTCCCTGCACCTTTGCTGCTTACTTGATTGACATCCAGCATCGTGAGTTTTACTCGCGGTTTAAAATAAATGGGACCCCTCGCGGTCATCCAAACAGACCTGTTTTCTTGACTTTTACTTTACCGAATTGGACCGGATTTTCGGCTATAACACTGGTGACGAAGGTGGGATTTTTCTACAACCTCCACATCACCATAGCCATCAACGAAACCCAAGATGTCCACCACATTGACTGCAGCCTCCGTGAGCCCAGCAGCGGCAGCCACAGGACCAGCAGCACAACCCACTCAAAATCCACCAAGCACTGGATCGAGCAGCTCTCTCCAATGTAAGGAGTTCAATCCGCGGACCAAATCGTGGGACCTCTTTATGCAGCGATTTGAGTTCTACCTCGCAACAACAAAACAGATGAACATTCCGGACAACAAGAAAATGGGAATCTTCGTGAATACATGCGGGCCAGAGGTATTACAGATGGCGAACGCGGTCGCTTCCCCACAAACCTTGTGGGAGATCACTTGGCCTACTCTTAAACAGAAACTACAGGCGTATTATGCACCAAAGCCATCCTCCTTGTCCAGAAGGATCTGATTCCACAGGCGAGTCCAGGCTGAAGGGGAGACCATAGCAGAATTCCTAGCAGCTCTCAGGATCCTGGCAACCGACTGCAATTTCGGAGACCAACTCGACTGGCTAATCAGAGACAAGCTAATCATGGGGATCCGAGACGAAAAATTAAGTCGGCGCCTATCCACAAGACCCTCACTTCCACTGGTGGCAGCAATAGAGGAAGTGTTGGCAGCTGAAGCGTCAGGCCACCCGCCCAGAGGAAGACGACAAGAAGGGGTCTACCAGACAGAGATTTGGCCAGAGCCTGATGGGGACGACGAGCCTGAAGAATTCCAAGATGGCGACATCCACCAGGTGAGGGCCATGAGGGACCCCCAAGATGGCACCCACCGCATGGCCCGGCCCATGAGGGACCCCAAGATGGCTGCCAAACCGCACCAAAACCCATATGCCGGATGCCTGGGAAACCATCCACGGTCCAACTGCCCATTTCTACATGCGATTTGTGCATACTGTGCAAAGAAGGGACACATTTTCTGGGCTTGCCGAGCTGTACCACCAACCCAACAGGCCTCAGCAAACCAACAACGAGCACCACGAGGCCAATCATATTACAAGGCATCAAACAACAGGTGGAACTCAACCACACATAGTCACAAACCGGCAGATTACATGACCATCACCGAAGAAATCCACCAGACCTCGTGCGGAGAAGAAGTTTCTGAAGTTTTCAGCGCCGAGGTCAGCGTAAACAGAAAAAAATGCAGCTAGCAAATCGACTCGGGATCCCCTGTGACCATCACCTCCTGGCAGGACTTGTGCAACCTATTTCCCTACAGCCTGAAGGAAGACCTGATGCCCTTCACATCCACCCTACGTGACTGCCAAGGACGACCAATTCCCATCATGGGAACGATAACAGTCCGGTTGGATTACAAACAATCTTCAACTAATTTACCATTAGTAATAACCGAGAACAAATTTGCAAGGCTGCTGGGCAGGAACTGGATCCGCCGCCTAAAAATCGGCCTAGGAGAGGTCCAGCACATCATCACCTCCCCCATCCAGAAGACCATCACCGAGGAATTCCAAGATGTCTTCAA
>JAEANM010026802.1:0-10665 GCA_017656035.1 Myanophis thanlyinensis | reverse complement strand
CGGCTGATGATGGCAAAAAAGCCTGAAATAGATCTATACCGGTCTCCCTGAATTTTTAAAGTACCAGCAGTAAAAAAATAATTAACCAATATATATATATATATATATATATGGAAATGTATGTGGAAATGTGCCAGCCCAGGCATTTCCTGGGGTTAGGGATTTGTTTATAAGTCTGGAGATATATTCTGTATCTGAATGTATTCTGTATGCTGTGCTTTGTGTGATTGTACTGATAGAGGCTTACTCAATTTCGCTGCACACATGTTGTGCATTGACAATAAAGGATTGAATTGAATGAATAGTATTAAGAAGGTTTTAGAACCAGAGAATAAACTCATCTGTTGTTTTCTATTGTTCTTTGCTTATGCTGATTCTGAGATATATAATCTAGTTATATATTTATAGGGTCAGATATACACATAAATACACATACAAACAGTACTAGTAGAGTTCCATTACATAAAAGAATTTTGTTATACCTGTACTTTTATACTACATAAGTAGCCTAAAATAAACTTCCATGCATTTTATTGAATTCTGCTTTTTACAATGTCCAAAATCAACTAGAGTGGCTTTAAAAAAATCAAATACATAATTCAGATCTTGCTTGTATATGTATTTTTATAATTGGGGGTGGGTGGGTTATATGGAGTAATCCTGTCTGGTTCTGAATAAAGAACTCTCAAGACAAGATTTAAAACCTTTACTTACTCTGCAAATTATATTTTGTAATTGTGGAATAATTTTAATACCACTAAACACTAAATTCAAAGGCTTCAAAGGCATATAACTACACTATTACAATATAACATAAGTTTGAAAAATATGTGAAACCCTCTTCAAAGCATTAGAATATTATTTCATAATTTGAATAAGTATAAGGTTGTGAACAACATGTTGTCTATTTGGTGATTTTCACTTCAGTAAGTTTTTGCATTTTAAGAATAGATTCAGCTGTGTCTGTTTAGAGAACATTGTGGCTGAATCAACTCCCCTCTCCCATCAATTCCTTGGATAGAGAACAGATGCTATTATTCATAACTTGAGTGGACCATTACACAAAACCAAATAACAATATGTATTTGGACTTAATCAGAAACCAAACAAGTACAGCATTGCTTTATTTGAACAGGTTGCCCCATAGCCAGAAATGCATATTCAAGCACTTATTTTGTACATGTATTCTCCTTGATGGAAGTTGGACTTTTTATTAAGCAGTATATCACTTTTATGAATAGTTATTAAGCTAATAAGTTCCAATTCACCTGTAAGCAGAGAATAAAGAAGAAATGGTATTCTCCATATTGTAAACCAAGCAACAGCCATATACTGTATAATGCATATTGTTAACTTCTCTTCTAGAAAAAAAATCAGAATTGGCAGTTTAACTACCTTAACATATTACTGAAATTGAAAGCATCATTAATGTGCATCATGAAGTTCAGTATAAAAAGGTTGCAAAAGTTGTATTATGGAATAGTTTCAGAACAAAATTAAGAAAATTATTTTAACTTTGCACATAATTCTGTTAAATGATTTGTCAGGAATTAAGGTAAATTTATTCAGAGGTTTTCCAGAAACAGTATTCATAATTAGAAGCAAGGAAACTTTCTTTATATCCAAAATCTAGATGCATATGGATATCATTTTTCTGTATTTTTATGTGCAGATATGTACCACTAGAGGCCATCCTACTCCTCTTTAAATTGGTAAATATGCTAATAGCAAGTGTTATAGTTGATGTGATTATCATATAAATGTGAAACATAAAAACGCTGCCTAGACTTACTGCCAAAGTGCATAATCTGTGTCTTTTATCAAAATCTGTTTCTGGGAAAAAATAATACATCAGCTGCACACTCTACACATTGCTTTAAGGATTATTGTTTTTAGAAATTTCTGTCTCAGGAGGCATTTATCTGCATTCCAGCTATTTTTGGAGATGAAGACTGATTGTTGAGGATGAATTGCATCTATCCTTCTAATCAACCAAAACATAAATATCCAATTTTATACTCTACAAATAAATTCAAGAAAACAAAAGTGAATCTTATTCTGTTAAGAATTCTCCATAAACTGAGACTTTCGAATCAAAGCTGTCTGCTTTTCGTTTTCAATTTATTCTGCTAAACTTTGTTCATCCAAAATGATTCATTATATTTCTGTTTGTCAAGATTTCTTCCTAAAACTGAATAACTGCTAATAATGATAAACTCTAAGGAAGATCTCAAATAAACATATATGTGGCTCTGAAAATGTTTTTCTCAGCCTATTATTCTTGGGAGCACAAATCAAAAAGAAGGTAATTTAGTAACTATGCATCAAATCAGCCGTTGTAGTTCCAAACTTTGTGCCAAATGTATCTCCTAATTGCTTCTTCTTGTATTGCTTCTTGTACTCTGATATCTTGAGAAAGCTGTGATCTGGAAGCATCATTAGCCATTACTTGAACTGCAGTTTCAATTCTAATGTATCTTTCCATTCATCATCGTGAATGGAACATATCATTCTATTATCATATAGTAATCAGTATGCTGCAAAAAAAGAAAATATCTATTATCATGGAGTAATTTGTTCTGCAAAATAGTATTCTAAATTTTTGAATGATTAAATTAAAATTAGAAATATAACAGCACTGAAATAATAGATTTTTGGCAGTGATTTGGGCTCCAAGCTTGCCATTTAGCTTGCAAACACTTCATTCCCAGTCTAGGTAACATCATCAGTAGGACTTTGGTAGAAGTGTTTTGTTCTATTACTCTTTAATTTATATATGCCTTGTGTGCTGGTGTGGTCAGTTGATCACTTGACTGTCCATGGGTTTGGTGCAGAGGTGGAATTCAAATTTTTACTACCAGTTCTGTGGCCGTGGCTTGGTGGGCGTGACTGGGGGGGGGTCATGTGACTGGATGGACAGTTTCTGTAAGCAGGACAATAAAGATTAGGCTAGAAACAGCACCAGAATGTTATTTTCCTTCCTTCCTTACAGGATTAACCTTGTAAAGTGGAAAAAAAACCAAAAGGAGATTTCTTCTAACAACTGGTTGTCTGAACTGCTTAGAAAATTTACTACCTGTTCTAGCGAACCTTCTAGAACCTGCTGAATTTCACCTCTGGTTTGGTGCTATATTGAAAATCTGAGGTTGGTTGATTTGTTCCATTGTTGAAAAGTCATTGAATGGCCTGGTTTCTTATGTATTCATATGCTGAATCTGCAACATATGCAACATCATCATCATCATTATTATTATTATAAACTTTTATTCATTAAAGATGAAACTCAGTCAACTGACCATTTTAAAATGTATTATAAATATCATTAACAGGCTCTGATGGTTGATACAGGTTTCTGCCAGCATCCTAGGTATCAACCAAGTATCTTCTTAAAATGTATGTTGTTCCGAGTACCCCAGCTTTTTGCAGCTCCACTGGCACTACAACAGGAAACTGCAACTTCTTGTTGTATTTTGAAAAATTGTTGGACATGGTACCAAGTGCTCCAATGACAATGGGTAGTATCATTGTTACATGTTTCATCCATAATCACGTAGTTTCGATGGCCAGGTTGCAATATTTTGTGATTTTTTTCAAGTTCTTTTTCTTTGATTCTGGTGTCTCCCAAAACAGTGATATCAAAAATTATACATTTCAGTTAGACAACTGTAATATCTGGTGTGTTGTGTTCCAAATGACGATCTGTCTGTATTCGAAAGTCCCACAAGATCTTCACCTTCTTATTTTTGACAACTTTTTCCACTTTATGTTCTCATGACTTTTCGGATGATGGTGGTAATGATGATGATGATGGTTATGATGATGATGATGGTGATGTATCTGTGGGTGTCTCTGAGAGATAAAAGGAAATGATTTTTGGTTTATGTTAGGCATATCTGAGTGTTTACCTTGCTAAGGCTATGAAATCAGATCTGGAATATAGATGATACCACACTATGGAAAAGAATCAACAAAATGTTATGTAACCTGTATAATATAATATTTTTCCTGAAATATCCTTTTACTTTTTCTTGTCGCTTGGTAATATGTAAACCACTCTCATTCTTGGACAACATCACTGAAAATGTTTTTCCATATATTATCACAGTAATATCACAATATCGTTATGACATTGAGTTGAAGCAGAAAAATGAGATGAAATTTGAACCAGCTAAATGCTTTCTGTTCTTCACTTTTGCAAGAAAAGTTTGGGGTTTTTCACAGCTCTTTGCTTTTAGTTGATTATGTCTAGTTGATTAGATAATACCATGAAAAATAAGGACATCAAGATTAGACTGTCTTGCAATCTATAAAGGAAGCATTAATCTGTATAGAACATAATGTCAATGCTTTTTAGGAACTAATGTAGCCAAATTCTATTTAAGTTAATGGGAAGGGGCAATTGATAGATTGCAATATTTAAGGAACCACTTTAATGCATGTTCTTTCTTCAGCATATACCTGAAATTGAATATAATATAATAATAATAACATGCTTTTTTTTAGATGTCAGGTCAATAAATCTAAATTTAATAATAGAAATCTTTATTGAAGTCAAAGACCTTACATAATTAAACTCAACAATATAAAGCATATACATGGAAAATTACAAATCATACAATTAACTATTGTACTAGCCAATTAATGCACATTTTACATATGACATAATAGAAATTGACTATTCTTAGAATGATAGGGCATTGTATATATGCGAGTAAACATTGTAAATACTATTAATTACAATGTCAAGGAAATTTCCTTAAATATGGAGTTGAACAATGAACGTGCAAGCATTAAAATGGCAATCTTATAACTGTTTTACAGTTTCAGTTGCCCCTTCACTATATGTGCAAAATCTTATTCCAAATGGGTCATGAATTTGCCTTCTAGGACTATGGTAGGAGTGCATCAATGCAAGCCAGTTAGAATGTCTTCCTATATTGAAGGATTGTGATTTGATTTAGATAGCTGGAAGGTTTAATTGGATGAAAGAACTAGTTAGGATTTTTTTTTCCAAGATTCCAGATTGGTGTCTTTAACCACTGCCTCAAAACTGCTGTTGCATGCTCTTATCTTAGAATGCAGAGTTGGGATAATGAAAATCCAAGGTGTTCCCCCCCCCTTTTTTTTTTTTTTTCTATTGCCTTGGGCTAAAAGAAAATTATCAATATGATCCTAGGCCTTTTTGGACAATATTTTGGCCCGGTATATAAAATGTATAAATAAGATTCATCTCTATCCTATTGATGCTGGCCCAGCAGCCAAGAATTGCATTTGAGTCATAGCAGGGATCTTGTATCATATGTCTGAGAAATTTGCTTTAAACCCTTGGCTAAAGGGTTTTTTATACTGTTTTGCAAGGATTGTCACTTTGATCCAGTTCCAAGCTAGAATAGAACACTCTGCTTTGCAAGAGAACACTGCTTGAAAAGTAGGTAATTTTATTCAAGAGCAAGAAAGATAGCACTCTGAAGATAGGCTACAATTTGGAATACAGAGGCTAGTAATATTTATAGGAAAAGTTGGTTCTTTGTGTGCCCTTTGAAATCTTTATTCTGGTGAATATGCAGCTTCAGTGGAGAGGTGCTTTATTTGACTTTTATTAAATTTGCAGAACTTCTTCTGTGCCTACATGCGGACTCTGACTGTCATATCTATGTACTCAGGAAAACTATATTGTGAAAAGGTTTTTCCTGTCTGCTGTTATTTGCACAGTTTAATTAGTTTAATCGGGTTGTCAATTATTGGTGTAAAAATGGTTTAGCATTCTTTTCAACATTGTATTGACTTTGTTTGTAACATAATAGAGTAGAATAACAGAATTGGATGGGACCTTGGAGGTCTTCTAGTCCAACTCCCTGCTTAGGCAGGAAACCCTTTCAGACAAATTGTGGTCCAATCTTTTTTTAAAAACTTCCAGTGTTGGAACATTCACAACTTCAGGCAAGTTGTTTCGCTGATTAATTGTTCCAACTGTCAGGAAAATTCTAGGTTGCTTCTCTCCTTTATTAGTTTCCACCCATTGCTTCTTGTCCCGCCCTCAGGTGCTTTGGAGACTAGCTTGACTCCTTCTTCTTTGTGGCAACCCCTGAGATATTGGAACATTGCTATCATGTCATCACTAGTTCTTTTCATTAAACTAGACATACTCAATTTCAGTAACCGTTCTTTACATGTTTTAGTCTTTAGACCCCTAATAATATTTGTTGCTCTTCTCTGTACTCTAGTTTTGGTTACATGTAAGCCATCTTAATATTAAAAAGTGTGTCAGAGTCAATTCAGGAATAAATTTCATTTTGAATTAAATTTCTTTCAACATTGTATTGATTTCCAGAACTTTGGAATAGACAGTGCTAATGATGCCTTTCTTAGGCCAATTGGAGTTTAGGAAAGTAAAATTGCAAATTATTGGGTTGAAATATGTTTCTTTGCTATTTTGGGACATGATGGAAGAGAAATCATAATAATCAGTGTATTGATGTAGTAATTAGACAACAACAGCAAAAACATTGCCTTGTCTGATTTCTCTGCTAATAGTGATTTATTTCTATTAATTCTTTGGAGTAGATTTTACTTTAATAGTGATGAGGGGAATATAATATCAGAATAAAGTTGCACGTTGTGATATTTCCTTAAATCTGGATGATTATCTTGGGATATCTTGTGAGGTGAGTGAGACCAAATGATAGTGCAAATTGATCTAATGATTTCTTTTCCTGGGTGGGAAACTGTGCTTTGTCAGTTCTCTGAACACAGGGGTCTCTTGTCTATGGAGGATTCTTCAGTTATCCAGGTCATGGTTGTCCCAAGGTTGCTTTTTTTCAAGAGGCAACTGGACTTTCTTGGTTTCCAGAAAGTCCAGTTGCCTCTTGAAAAAGCACCTTTGGAACAGGAGTTTCTTGCATTGCTTCAGAACAGTCAAGGCATATGATAATAAGTGGATCCACCTTCCAATTTGTTTTAGTTTTCTGTCATTTTAATATGGCATAGTAACATGGCACTAATTGAACAAAATTATTACTCACCCTTCTCCTAGAAGAATGAAATATTTTGAGAAATATTAAAAAAGTATGAGAAATATGTTTTCTTAGAGGGAGAAAGCAGACCCCACCTTCCTTAATAGCCCACAGAAGATATCAGCACTTAAGAGATAAAGAGATAGATAGCTATATTCAGAGGCAAAATTTCCCTGCAGCAAGGTCTGAACAAAGACAGACTTGGATTAGACCTCATTCAAGATGTTAATTTGTTAATCTGTCTCTTTAGCTCAGCATTTTGCACACCCACTTTCTGGAGAGCTTAAATGACCTCTCTGCTATGAGCAAGAGTTGACTGCTGATGATTATCCTTGTATTTTAACTATTTTAATTCAGCAATGTTCTCTGGTACCCTGCTTGATTGTAACTTTGGGTTGCAGGTATTGCTGAGGAAAAGGAAAGTATTCAGACAGAATGATCTAGGTTTCCATGATGGCTGTGACTCATTGATCTTCAGTGTGTATTACCCCATTTCTAATCTAATTATTGGTATTTAGGTCAGCTTTTTGAAAGCAAAGAAGGTTTTTGTATTTTTTACAGGTAATTCTTGACTTACAACAGATCATTAAGTGACCATTCAAAGTTACAATGGGACTGAAAAAAGTGACTTATGACTGTTTTGCACAATTACAACCGTTGCAGCTTTCCCGTGATCATAAGAGGCCAGATGAGGGTAAGCGTCCCTCAACATAAGTGATATCGAGTTGGCCACCCCCTCCAGTCACATGACCACCCAGACACACCTACCCAGCCAGTCATTAGGGCAGAGAACTGGCTGTTAAATTATTTGAATCCCACCATTGGTGAAATCTGGTTCAATAACAGTAATTGTGATAGGGATCTTTAGTCCTAGTAGACAATCATTTTTGGCTGCTGTTAGTACTGTGTCAAAAAGTCAATATAATCTTAGGTTGCATTACAGATGGATAGAATCAAGATCACGTGAAATATTAATACCACTTTATAAAGCCTTAGAAAGACCACACTGAGAATGCTCATGCAATTTTGGTCATCATATTATAAAAAAGATGTTGACATGCTGGAAAGATTGCAAAAGAAAAAGAGCAAAAAAACTGATTGGGGGCTGGAGATTAAAAGATATGAAGAACAGTTACAAGAATTGGGTATGTCTATTCTAGTGAAAAGAAGGACTGGGGTGATGTGAAAGTAGTATTCAAATATTTGAGCAAAGAAGAAGCAATCAAGCTATTTTCCAAAACACAAGAAGGCAAAATAAGAAACAATGAATGGAAACTAATCAAGAACAGAAGCAACCTAGAACTAAGAAAAAAATTCCTAACAGTGAGAACAATTAACCAGTGGAACGGTTGCCTTCAGAAGTTGTGTATGCTCCATCACTGGAGGATTTTAAGAAGAGTCTGGACAACCACTTGTTAGACTCTATACAGTAACAATTTTAAGAAAATGAAAGCCAAGGATGGGTAATTATTGATGAATGCTAAGAACAATATAGAAGGTTTCTTTAAATAAATAAAAGTGTGACAAAAGAAATAATACACCAGATGTTCACAAAAGATGGTAAATAGAAAACAGTACTAAAAAACTCACGAATAATTCTAAACCTATTTGTGAAGCCCTTTGAGAAGAAGATATGTGTTCCTCTAGACAACTGTAAGACATGTTTAAGGCTACAGAATTCCAGCTGGAGCTGAATAATAGAAACATTTGGAGTAATTATTGGGCTTGAATTAATTTATAATTGCAAGTGTAGCTGGATTTGAAAGGAGAAGAGAGGAGAAAGGGGAGAGGTGGTGGGGAAAGGAGAAAGAAGAAAGGATTAAAGAAAAATAAAATGTATAAAGTACTAGATTACCAGAGGAAAACAAATACTGCATGATCAAAATAAACAAAAAGGAGGATATAGTAAAATACAAAACAATTAATCTGGAAATATTCTACAGCAGATCATAAAGGATTGATATATAACTACCATGAAACAATGCAGTAATTACTGTGAGTCACAACGGATTTGTCCAAAACAAGTTTTGACAGAATAATCTTTTTTTCTCATGGAAAAGCTGTGTGCATAATATATTTTGACTTCAGCAAAACATTTGATAAAGTATTCCATCATATGCTGGTTAGCAAACTTGTGATGCATGCACCGCATGGCATGTCTAATAGGTGAATTCATAGCTAACTTGAAAACCATATTGAATGAGTTTTCAGCGTAATATCTTTAAAAAAAAAAGAATTGAAACTTTTATAATTCTCTAGATGAAACTTATTATATTAATATCTCTTAAAAGGTCTATCATTTCTGTTTTTTTTCATGATATTCTGAAAAATAAAACAATGTTAGTGTTTTGATATAGTTACTTTGTAGTAACCCATGTACACATGTACACATCTATTATTTCTCAGATCATGAAAAAGTTCAGATAAAGTCATCCTGTATTTTTAATGTGAAATTTTAAATTCAAAATGAACCAAATTTCAATTGACCTGTTAGCTGTTAGCCAGAATGCAGATGTAAAGGATGCTAGGTACCTGGGGAGACAATTGAAGATGTAAAGAGCATCTTGGAATTATAATTAGCAACAGATTGGAGTGTGAATTAAAAGTAGCTATGACAATTACAGCTTTAGGCTGCATAAATAGAATTATAGTTTCCAAATCACAAAAATAATATTTTCATTGTATCATGTGCTGGTCAGACCCACCCAAATGCAATATCCAATTCTTAGCTCTATGCTTCAAGAACACAATGTTTCAGTATTAAATGTGAATGGCTAAGCCAACTATTTCTTTTTTTACTATTGCTATTATTCTGGTAGTATAAAAAAACTTTTCCTCAGTGTTCATGTTTTTTGGGTTAATACGGGAGTTATTAAACCCCATAATAGGTCATATTGAAAGAAAACCAAAGAAACTTATAGATTTATTTTGACTTTCAAAGAGATGAGTGGACAGGCATTCTTGTAGAAGAAGAATTATTATTAGGGAATTGGAGATTTATAGTAAGAGGCTAAATGAACTGGGTGTACTTAGCAATGAGAAATACCTGAAGGTCAACATTTTATCTATCACCTCAGAGGTTAGAATACAGAATAATGTGCTATTTCTGTTGAATGTTGGAGGAAGCAACAGTTTGGTTGTGGAACCAGTTAACTAAATGTATTCCATTTTAGAGATGGAGTAGCTTTATACACCTACTATAGCAAAGAAGCATCAATTAAAACTCATCTTTTCTAGCTAGCCGGCCTGGCCTGACACCTCAGGGTTATTTTAATTGTTGGTTTATTTTTAAATTTTATAATTTAAATTTTTTGGTGAAGGCTGTGGAGACCGTGGTGGCACAGCAACTTCCCCGGCATCTGGATGATGCTGTATATCTGGATCCGCTCCAATCGGGTTTCAGGCTGTTCCTCTGTCCTGGTCCTATTAGTTTTCTCAGCAGCTTTTGATACCATCGACCACAGTATCTTGTTGCGGTGGCTGGAGGGGTTGGGAGTTGGGGGCACCGTTTTACGGTGGTTCTCCTCCTTCCTCTCCAGCTGCTCACAATTCATGTTGGCAGGGGGGCAGAAATCGACCCCGAAGCCCCTAATATGTGGGGTGCCTCAGGGGTCGGGGCTCTTGCCCCTCCTGTTCAACATTTATATGAAGC
>JAEANM010026801.1:0-10665 GCA_017656035.1 Myanophis thanlyinensis | reverse complement strand
CTCCTTTTGTTTTTTTTGTTTTTTTTTTCATTTTACAGGTTAATACAGGTAAGAAAGACAGAAAAAAACATTCTAGTGTAGGTTCTAGCCTAATCTTTATTGCCCTGCTTACAGAAACTGCCCATCCAGTCACATGACCACCCAGTCACGCCCACTAAGCCATGCCCACAGAACTGGTAGTAAAAAAAATTGAATTCCACCACTGGTTCAACTGAATATATTGTGAAGAATTGTAGCTCAGCAATGACCAAGGTTGGTAGCTCAAAAATATCACCAATAATATGAAATGGGAGATGTTCAATCCAATATACCATTATTTATGATATCAAAACCTGTAGATGATAGTTAGGAGGAAAAATATGCTCATTTTCAATATTTTTCTATTACTGTTACCTCTGGAAGAATATGCATTACCAAGTTTAATTTTCTCTTCACCCTCCTCAGAAAGAGTTATACTTCTTAAAAAGTTTACTTTAGGCTTTTTTAGTTTAATAAAGCAAAGCAAAGCAAAATCTCAGAGGACAACCATGCATTTCTCCAGATAGAGAATTGAAGATCGCATCATCTTCAAATCCTAAGGAACATCCAGTCAAATTTCTGTGCTCCCTTTGAACACATATTCCGTATCATTTAACACATCATCTTAGAACCTTTTCTTGCTTAGAAAAAAGTCGCTATGTAGCACAAATTATCCATTTTTATAAGAAAAATCTCAAGCAGACTTGAGTATGAGGGAAAGGGCTAGATCTGGAGCAATGTTAGCTATTTTTACATTAATTATTAATATTCTATTAAATAAGAAACAGACATTTTATTTCAGAAAGATGTACTTAAATAACTATTTTTCCTATGAATAATTTCACACACATAGCCACCAATTACAATTACTAGATTATGATTATTATGTATACTGTAACAGTCTTCAAGACATTATTGATTGCTTCACAGTATACATAACATATTAAAAAAAAGGTTACTCAAGTAGCAATTGAAGATGAACTGATTTATTAGACAGAATAACTGAAAAGCACCATTTTAAATTATCTAGATGACAGGGAATAATTTATAAAAATTAAAATGCACAGGACTAGGAGGTGTTAAAAGACCATTAACATTATAGAATATAATTCCTGCAGCTCTTACATTATTCACTGAATGTATTTCCAACACCAGTCAGCCCATTTCCCCACCCCTCAGATCAAATAAATTTCAAAACGTATTAGAGTTAGAAGAATTTTGCCAATTTGTAATTGACTTCAAACGAGTATTAAATTAACACACATACACAGTAGCAGCAGTTACCACACACTGCTTGCTAGTTTAGTTCAGTGGGTTCAATGCTTATTGATTATACCCCACCTACTGCACAGGAGGAGATGTTAAGCACATGCTTCAAATTCCTGATTCTAACCTCTCAGCCTCATTAGATGACTTCTGAAAGAATGAAAGCATTTAAGCATACTAGTTTACCTGTAACAGGAAAAGACAACCCATTGAAAAAAACCCCCACAATTACAGCTGTTATATGCTATAGTGTTTAAAGTTTTTATACTACAAACCCTATATATTGTTATTCAGGAAGAAATTTTGTTAAACTGATGTGATTTGTTCCTTACAATTTTAACGAACACTTTTGGTGAGGAAGCTACATCAAAAGAAACCACAATCGAAGTTTGCCATAATGTGTTTTCAAAACACACACACACAACATTCTGGCTACTGTAGTGAAATACAAACATCCTTTTAACAGGCTTTTAACACATAAAAGGCTGAAAAGGATCAAGAATAATAATTTGGAACATCAGTGAAAAGGTCAGTTTTTAAAATAGTCAATAGTCCATGATCAATTACACTGATTAAGTGTCTTTTATCTTAATATATATGCAACCATAATTGATTACCAAATCAGGTTTATAAGCTTGCTGTATCAAAATTCCTGTGTGTGTGTGTGTGTGTGTGTGTGGTTGTGGTTGCGCGTGTGTCTTTCCCATCTATATCTACTTCTACTTACCTACTTACATACCCATCTCTTTCTATACTGTGTATCTCTACCACAAGACGAAGTTACAGTATAGGCAAATTATTGTAGTAGAATTTTATTTATTTATTTACACAAATTTTTATACCACCCCCCTCCTAGGGGACTCAGGGCGGTGTACAGTCATTTAAAACAACAGTTGAAAAAATAGGATAAATACACAAGCCCGTAACTCTGCTAATTTAGGGCATTTCCATATGGTTCCAATTTTTCATTCCTAATCCTCAAAATCTGCCAACTTTAAAAGACTGAGGCAGAGTGAACAGTCACTATCCTCAAACGAAATACTCTCAATTCTCTTTCCACACAAAATGATAAAATGAAGCTTACATAACTCTCCCCAGGTTGGCTACATTCGTCTTGTAAAATAGTCTTGAGTGGATATTCTGAGGGGGAGGTGCACAGTTATCAAGTCACTCTTCTCTTCAAAAGATCTGCAAAGGCTGTTGAAGCCCAACTGTTGGGAGGAGGTTTGAGGCTCTACAGAAGCTTAATTGAGCTGCAGCATTTTAAAGAAAATGTTAAGTTTACAGCAGTTTCAAACACATTCTAGCTGAGCCAGAAATAAATTGGCATAGTTCTCAAGCCCAGCCAAGATTATAGTAGCACAGATGTTTAGGAGTACTTTCAAACTGGAACAATATTCTTGTCAGGAAGTTTTTTCCACCAATCTCATTTATTTATTTATTTGTTTGTTTTATAGGGCTGCCCACCTAGCACTAGTAAACTCTGGGCAGCGAACAAAGTTAAAACAACACAGCCATACACCTGAGCTTGAAACAATAAAACCCAAGTCATAAAAGCAGCATTACCAGCCGAGCTTGCCTGACTTAGGCCCAAACGCCTGGGGAAACAGCCTGCTCTTTGCTGCCTTACAAAAAGATGGTTGAAGCCATCTGGGCCTCTGTAGGGATGCTGTTCCATAGGATAGACACTACCAGATGGAAGGCAAGGCTCCTGGGTCCAAAAAGGTGACACCACTTTATGACAGGGACTTGGAGTCCATCCTCTCTGTCAGATCTGCTGGGTTATGCAGAAACAAGATGTGATCCTGCAAATAGCAAATGTAGAGCTTTATCGGTGATAGCAAGCACCAAGCATTGTGCCCAGTAGCTTTCCCAGAGCCAATTCAGCTTGCACAGCACACGGTTATACAGGTGTAATAAGAGACAACAAATTTAACTGCATCATTTCACTCTGGACCAGATGCAGCTGCTGAAAATTCTTAAAGGGCAGTCCCATATAGACCACGTTACACAGGAAGCAACAAAGGCATGAGTCACTGTGATCCAAGAATGAGTATAACTGTTGCAGAAGAAAAAACATCTCCCTAGCAATAACAGAATCCAAAAGGACACCCAAATTTTTGGAACTACTCCATCTGGGGAAATGCATTGCCAGGCAGAGTTAAAGACAGGAGACCTTCAGACTTAAGTGCTTAAACCCAATAGCCACTTAGTCTTGCCAGGGCTGAGCCAAAGCCTATTTCTCCCATCCAGGGCCCCACAGCCTTCAGATGCTGGGTGGAGGCCACTGGGAAAGGATGGCAGCAGAATCACTTGGCTGACCTGATGTTGAAAGATATACTAGGTATCATTAGCATACTGATATGAACCCCAAAATGGCATGACCTCACCCAGTGGCTTCTTGTAGATATTAAATAGGAGTGGGAGGAAAGCCCCGAGGCCTACCACAGAACAGAGGTCTCAGATTCAACTTCTACACTCCAACACCATTGACTGGAATCAACCATGGAGAAAGAAGAACCATTATAATACAGTACTTCTCACTCCTAATCCCCTGAGCTGGAGATAGCATTGAAGGCTACTGAAATTAAGGAGGGCCAGGATGGGTGTACTATCCCATTCCAAGAGATCATCACCAAGATCAATCAATGTTGCCTCAGTGCTGGGCCTGACTGAACCTGCTTACTAAAATTTAGATTTTTCAGACAATGGACATTAGATAAATGAAAATAGTAGCAGAGGAGTCAAGCATAAGACTCAAATAGATAAGCTGACTTTACTGCAGATGTCAAAGAAGTCCTTCTAATGAAAATCCGCTAATGCAGAATCTAGGAGTCTAACTATATTTATTCCAGTTCTAGTGTCTCCTCTGCCCTTTTGTGGTAACAGACTTTTTGACATTCATTTGTCAGCCTTGGGTGTCAAGGGCACTTTCACAGTGTTTCTCTGATCTCTGACTCTTCACTTCCGTTATCATTGGCTGAAAATATTTTTCCTACCCCCAAACAATCAGAGAATCTGCAGCAAATTTTTGAAACCTCTGCAACAGGCTTCATCACAAAAGCAAAAAGGAGAAATGAGACTATCTTCTGCACAGAAGAAACCTGTACACATCACGTCAAATTTAACTCTAGATTTTTAGGATTTAAAATTCTGATCTTCCCAATACTGTGTAAATGCATGGCCATTATTAACAATAGCAATTGCATTAATAAAGAAGAATATTTATAGCTCAGAGTTGACGTGAGGGGTCCTTGGTGCTCTCTGAGCTTGCTTGTTTTCTTGCAGACATTTCACTGCCCAAACTAGGTAACATCAATCTAGTAAGGAGTGCAGTTTGCTGTCAGATTTATATTCTGATGGCTTGTCTGTCAGTGTTGGTCAACAGATCTTCAATTATCAGAGAAACATGGCAAATTTATGCATTTAGGTAAACATGAATTTTTAATAGATTCAAAATCTATATTTGATACAGAAATGAAGCTGTTAGCGTAATAGTATATTTTTTCTATATTTTTTCAAATGCAATAAATATTAGCTATAATCTATAGGTTCTGTTGCATATTAGCTTCATAGTGATGATATATCTCCATGAGAAATATAAGAAAGATTCAATTTATGTAAGCTATGTAATGCTTGGGTGTGAATATTATCAAACAACTGCATGTTCATAATGTATATATTTGAAATATAGAAATAGCTCTTCAGTGAAAACATAAATTGCTAGAAATATATCCACACATTTTGCAAAATCACAGAAAGCACCTTCAATTGTCACCCACTTGTAGATTTGAAAATGGAAGCAACTCAGTATCCATGAGTCATTTGTTGATCAAATCAAAATGCACTTCAAAAACTTCATTTTGTGGTTTGACAAGTTCATAAGAAAACACAATTAACAAAATCACAATTTGCAGAAAGCACTTTAAAGTTAGCCAATGCATTCGGGATGTTCAAGCATGGATATTATGGACATATAGGGCTTCCTCCCTTCTATATCACAGGGGCCTGTTTGCCAAGAACAAACAGCTATGTATCTAGCCCATCATCCTGAACCAAGAGGAAAACTTAACTCTTGTCTGATGAGAAACCAGGTGTGTTTGCTCTATGTATTCTCTTTTCAGAGATACAACTGAATTTTTTTTTTTCAGAAATATATCTGGGAAAACAAAGAACTCTGTACACGAATGGATTGGTTAAATTCCGCTTTACTTTCTTAATCTAACATATGTGTAGATTAAGCTGCTGCAACTCTACACAACTGAAAGTTCTGCTTTACTTAGAAACTAAAATTACAATATAATATTTTTTTCACACATATGCACCCCATTTACTGGTTTCTACGTGGCCTGATTAGAAATGGAAAGATACTTTTTTAAAAAATAATTTTGCTTGCTCTACTTTTTGTTCACTAATTAAACATTTTTCAAGAATTTGTTCCTTTAGTGGATAAAACACAAAACTTATTTATAAACCTAAATAGTTAAATTGTACCCAATAATAACAAGGGATGCTTATTGTTTCATCTGTACATTGGATGTTATCCTATTATGAGAGAATTGAATTTTTTTTAAAAAATTGCTTGTTTGCATTTTGTGTAAATTGGTTAGATTGGCCACAAGCTTGTCAGTGTTGTGCTTTTCTCTCTCTCTCTTTCTCTCTCTCTTTTTAAAAAGGATCATAAATGGTTGGCATGATGTAACTTCCCCTCCCCCTTACTTAGCATAAATAATGATGAAGAATTGTTGCTTTTCTTGGCAATCACCAACTATTCCAACCTTTCCCCCTTTGTGATATTAACTTTGATTTTTGCAATGTAAGCAGTCAGCATTCAGCTTTTCCCTGGAGCGCCTGCACATGGCAAAACATGTTGCTATTCAAGGAGGTTAAATCAAACCGAACATAAATCCAGAATCCAATATCCAAAATAATTTTAGAGAATGGTCACTTGCTGAGCTGGGTCTACTTAATATCTCTGAACCTGAAGCATAAAATCCTGTCTTTTGACAATGGGCAAAGTTCAAGGATCAAGAATTCACAGAGAACTAGTCTCCTCGAACATATCATAAAATAATTTAGACACATTTTATATATCACAATCCTCATACAAGAAAAAAATGGCATGTAGCAAATCACATTTGAATATATGAACAAAGGTACTTGGGCATGTAACCTCTCAAAAACAATTCTTATAGTAATTTGAGAAATATATAAACCCTGTAAAATACCCCACGGCAAATTTACTACAGTGAAATTTTGGAGGAAATAGGATCTGGACCATTGAATACTTATAGCACTGTCTCAGCTTCTGGAAGGCAAAAGGTATGACCTTAAATCACGTGAACAGTTTTCTTTGAATTAAAAAAACAAAGTTACTGTGTAATACCTAAAGACACTAAATGAAAGAACTGTTTAAAATCAGAATCTAACTTTATAAAATATGTAGAGATTATTATTTTACATTTAAGTTTATCATTTTCCATAGAGAATACATTTTTAAACTGCTCTAAAATTTCAGTACAAAATAAGTGTAAATCAAGTTGAATAAAAATATATTATACTAAAAATTTATACTTTATCTGTATACAAGCTAATTCTGTTGCTCAAAACCAACAGTACAGCATTGTCTGGTTTTCTGTAAATGTTTCAAATTTGTCATTCATCTGAGGTATTCAGAAAACAAGTTAAACACAAACACTTCTCTTTTTGCGTTTTTGTTATTTCTTTAAACCTTCTATGTTACTATTATCAATTATATTCCTTCCTTTTTATTATCATTAAGTAAACAAAGCTTATTTTTATTTTCTCTCAGTACCCTGGCAGAACTAACCCCAGTAATATTTCCAATGTTTATAGCACCGTACTGACTTTCTTGCTGTACATGTTCCACACTTTTAAAGTATGTACATATTTCGTACCTCAGTCTTTGCAAGTAAACAAGAGTATTTCACCCCCAAGATACTATACCGTATGTTATTTTAAGTGCACAGTTGCATATATCCATGCATACTTCATAGGAATGAAAAAATATGTGGAATGTATATAATGGGAACAAAAGGTTGGCCCCTTATAGTGACACAAGTTGTTTTATTTGCATCATCGAACTATATATGGTCTCTCTCTCTGTGTGTATGTTCTTTCCTCTCCCTCCTTCATATCCTTTGAATCATAAATAAAATGAATAATTTGCCCCAAATAAACATTCGACATGTAGAGGGGAGAGAAAGAGAGAGAGAATATACAGTAAATCCATAAATTAATTAAACTGGCAAATTTCAACTTATATCATTCCATGGACCATCTACACCTTAAAGACCAATTTGTGGCCTGAATGCTAAAAGTTTTTGGGTGCTGCTATAAATAAGGGTAGGGGGGGGCACTGTTCCTATCAGTCATGACCTCTGTGACTATAAGAGAAAAATAGTATAGACTAGAACAGGGGTATCCAACCTTGGTAACTTTAAGACGAGCTTTAAGCTTTTCTGGCTGAGGAATTCTGCGAATTGAAGTCCACAAATCTTAAAGTCACCAAGGTTGGAGACCCCTGGACTAGAATTCTGTTTTAGCTTCAGTACTGATGAAAAAGCCCAATGCAGTCAGAGTCTGGGATTCCAATTATGTCCTTAGTGTGACAAGGAGGAACCCTGTGACAAAAGGGAGAAGCACTAAAGAAGCTTAACAGTGTCCTGCACAAGGAAACAGACCCTCCACAGATACATAAAAACAGTGTGCATGAGGTTTCCTCCAAATAGCTCATTGGAGCAGATTCTTATTTCTGTTTGGCAGTAATTTAGCTTAGCTTGGTTGTAGATTAGGATTTGTGCCTGGTGCTTATTCCCTAAGAAATGAAAAGACAGTTAAAACCAAGAGTTAATTCATGTAGCAACCTGCTTTTTCCCAATCAAACCTATTACCTTCCAGCAGATTTCATTTTCTAATATTTCTGAATTCAAATTGTCCTAATATAAATATTTAAATTTAACAACAAAGAACATTCCAAGAAACAGTGCCCTTTCTTTTCAAGAAGAAAGCGTAGTGTAAATTGAGAATGACTGCAAAGAAAGGAGAGCCTTTTTGTTTGTTTGTTTGGTTGGTTGGTTCCAATTTTGCCACCCGTGGCTTCCTGATGTGCTTTTCTTCATTCCAAGTTTCTGTATTTGGTGAACAGGTTGTAGAGTACTCTCAGTGTTGACTTCAAGTCACAGTTGACAATGTCTAAAAAGAAGTGGGGGAGGGAAGGAAAGGTGAGCTTTTTAAATAACCTGAAATCATAGTGAGAAATTAAAAGGCCCACATTGAGAAGAAACATAATCACACATTCGCCAAGACTGCAGTTCTTCTATGTAGTAAAACTACTGAAAGCTATTTGATTTTAATAGTTTTAGCAGCCAACCTACAGGATTATAATAAAAGCTGGCTAGAGGTGACAAGTGCATTCCTTTGGAACAGGCCTGTGCAGCTTTGGACCCATGAAACCAAATGCAACCCACCCACTATCTAATTATGGCTCAAGAAGTGGGCGATAGACCTTCTGGTTTTGCTGCTCAAGTGGGATTACAAGCATATGGGGTGATCAGGCATTTGGCAGGCTACAACAAGTGGTTCAAAAGACGTGTTAGACTCAGTTGGTCAAGTTGTTCTGTAGCTCTGATTTTGTTAGTACAGCTGAAGCTAAAAACCTAGAAACCCAAACATTTCTCAAGCTTCTGCATGGCCTAGGAGGATTTTTTGATTAACAGGAGACAAATGCTCTAGCTCAGGGGTGTCAAACTCAATTTCATTGAGGGCCACATCAGGACTGTTTCACCTCAGGGGTCAGGATGGGCGTGGCCAGCTTGACATCACTCATGTTGGGGGTGTCTGTGGTGGCCCGAGTGCTCTGCCAGTGAAAATAGATCCTGAGCTCAGTTTTCAGCCACAATGACCTCCTGCCACCCACTGCTAGTGAAAACAGAACTCTGTTTTCACTAGCAGAGGGGCAACAGGAGGCTGTTGCGGCTGAAAACGGAGCCTGGGAGCTCTGTTTTTGCTGGCAGAGGCACCACAGGCCTTTGCTGTTTCCAGGGCAGCCCTGTGGGCCAGATCTAAGCACCCCATGGGCCGGATCCAGCCCCTGGGGCTTCAGTTTGACACCCCCTGCTCTAGCTGGACTGCCACCATCCACTGACCAAAACCAGACATTTAGATTTAATAGGTCTTCCATAAGCCATGTTGTTCATTTTCTTGCTGCTATAGCAAAAAGGCATTGTTGGGGCCCTCCAAAGCATCAGCCAACTCTCTTGTTGAGCTTTCAGTGTGAGGTATTGGCTAGACATGGCTCTCTGCAATGGTCACCAGATTCAATACTTCTTATTAAGAATTCCTCAGTGCTGTGCATTGGAGAGCAGGCTGCCACCAAAGGCTGCTATGAAAAGTCTTTAAACTGAAGCTAAGCATGGAGTTAGTTGTTCCTGGCAGTAGGTCTGGAGAACTGTGGGAGGGCCTAATTCCAATCTGCCATTCTTAGTTTGCCCACTGAGTCAGTCCTGCAACTTGTCTCAAGCCTTATCTCAGTGCATATCAATTTGATTCTGAATGTGAATACCAAACACAGGATTTCTAAAAGGACTAGCAAGTCCTTTTATTCTCCTCAGGATAACATAATGATTTACTTTTCAAGAATGATAGAATCTAAACTTGCAGCACTGACTCTACAAACTGCACAGCTAAAAAATTGCACGTATAAAAAATTCCATTTTTTTACTGTACTCAAGATTGAGCATTTATCAGAAACCAAACAAAAGACAATTTTTTTATCAGAAATCAAACAAAAGACAATTTTTAAACTCTGGATATTAAAATTTGACATTTTGAGTGGGATAGCAATCCTACTCACAATAGCATTTTGGTTTACTATATACTATAAAGCGTTATGGGATAGTATATACTATCCCATAACGCTTTATAGCACTCTTGGCAGTTTGGTAGTAGAAGCATTATTTGCATATTGCTCCCCACAATCTGGGTCCTCATTTTAGCAGCCTCAGATGGATAGAACCCTGTCAGGACTGAACTCCAGGCTGTGAGCAGTGTTAGCCTGCAATATTGCACTTTTAACCACTGCACCAGCACCACAGATAACACCTGGATTTAGTTTATAGTTGGTTTAGCCTGGTCTACTCCAGCCTCATACCTTCATGATGAGTTAGGGTGACGACTTCCCAAATTCCCAGAGATGGTCTAGGGCAGTGGTGGTAAACATTTTACATCACCATGTGCCGGTTTTTGTGCCGGAAGGGCATGCCAAACCATCCCGCGACACACGCAGCCCTGCTGGCTCATAATCCCATTCTTGTGCACCATTGCGCGCAGCCCTGCTGGCTCCACATTTATTTATTTATT
>JAEANM010026800.1:0-10665 GCA_017656035.1 Myanophis thanlyinensis | reverse complement strand
CTATCTCCCTCTCCCTCCCTCCCTCTCTCCCTCCCTGTCCCTCTCCCCCTCTCTCACACACATAAACCTTGAGATTTAAGTCCATAAACTGAATGCATTTGAACTATTAAAATTAGGACAACCACCAAAGCAAAGGACTGCAATTTTATTAGTAGATTTTTTCCTTAATTCCTAGTTGAATGCCATCAATTAGCTGCATGGAGACATAAAGCAGTGTCCCTTATGAACAAAACTACTTCCGGGATATTGTGAATTTTGGAGCAGGCATGGTAGCTTCCTCACTTACTATATCTAGCACATTTTTTCAGTGCTAGTGTCAGCTCTGCCACCCCCCATGTATGTTATTTATTGGAATGGAGGAGAAAATAACAAAAGTGCCGTGCAAATGATAAAAGAACCTATGCATCTTCATAGCTTTGATTTGTCAGCTGTGCAGTAGGACATATTCAGCTATATTTGCAAAGAAATTTGTATTAGAAAATTGGAGCTAGGAAAGGTATGTTATTCAAATTTCTAAATGTTCTGGATTTAGGGTCATCCTTCATTTTGCATCTTCCATGATTATTGCTCTCCTTTCAGTTTCCAAGTTCCCTTTGTTATTGTTGGGGAGCAATACGGCTTTCCAAATGCATCCAGTTTCATACCAGCAGTTGAATTTACTGAGACAACTTTTCTAAAATGCTGCAGGCGTTAGGCCAACGTTTGGAGATGGTGTGCGCTGAATGTAGGTGCAATTCAGCTGTGATCATTATTAAGCCTTAACGTTCACTGAAAGTGTCTGGCCATAAGCAGTGCTATTACCTTCTGCCAGCTAAGAGAATATCCAGAGAATGTGTGAAGGATGGCAGGCTCCCAGCTATTCCACTGCTTCTGGACAATGTGCTATTAAACTGAGTGCATCCAGTCATCGAAAGAACATATCCCCTTAGGAGAAGAATGCAGAAATGTTATAGACTGAATGAGCTATTTATATAATAAACCTATACCTGCGATCGGCTCAATGTTTCGGAAACCCAACAAACATCAAATGCTTGATGGGAAAGAAATTCTACAGAAGTTGCTCACTCTCATGACTAAATGGCTTCTTTCCACATGTCCTGTATAAATATCTACAAATCCAAAGAGCAATTTGTGCAGGCACTTTAGAATTCAGCTATTGTCAGTCCAATAAAGATATCCTATATAATGGCTTTCTTATGGTACTACAAGAGACATATTTTTTATGAGTCTGGAAGGTATCTAGTAAATCTTCCAGAACTACTCTGCTTTTATTTGCCCCACTGGTTTTAATCCTTATCCAAGTTAAGAAAAGCTGAAAACACTTCTGACTGAGATCTGTGCAAGGAAAGGTGAACTCTCAGAAGATCTTTGAAGAACTCAAGCAACCGTGCCATCCTGTAGAGTCAACGCAGCTTGGCTTCTGTTATTAATATGTTGCAGCCCAAAATGTGTATAGGATGTTATTTTTCTAAGAAAACCAATGTTTTGTTTTAAAGATTAAAAAAAAATAACACTTAAAAAAAACACCTCTCCAGACAGATTATAATAAAGTTCAAAATAATAAATAGTAAATGGGGGAGGGGAAGGGATATAAAACAATGGATTAACTACCCCTAACTATTTTTCTAATCCCCCACCCTTCCTTCCTACCTTAACTTACCCGTGGTTACATAAGAATTTCACTGCATATTGCATTTTCAAAGTGCTTTTAAAGTACTTTTTTTTAAAAAATCAAAGGCATGGCCTATGACTAGCGTGTCAGTGAAAGTCCTGCAACAGGACTGGAAAGATGCAGATACAAGTTCAACCTTCGCCTTGCCTGAAGTCACCTACTGTAGATTCTGAGGCTGAAGTTGGACCTTATCCTAAGTCTCTCCAAAGAAATTCCAGGAATTGCACTGACATACCATTTGTAGAACTTGTTTTTCTTTTTAAAGGACACTTTGAAATAACTTTAAAATGTTCCTTCTTAAAATATTCTGTGCCAATAGTCATGATGGTAAAGTAATTACCACAAACAAAATATTTAATTCCAACCTTATGTGCTTAGAATTGATGAGTTCGTTTATTACTAAGACCTCTGAATTAGTTTAATTTAAATATTAATGTAGATGTATTTAAATGATTATCAACCTCTTGAATAGATTTATTGCGCAGTCCTGTCTTGCCTCTTGCTTGTTTTTTTTTTTTTGCTCAGTGAAGTAGATCCAATATTGTTTCCCCTTCCTGTTCTCCTACTTTGGGAATTCAGTATCTTTTGAATTATGGAAGAGGACGATGGACATCTGTTGTAGCTTCTAGTGCTTCCATCTGTGCTACTCCCCAGATTGTTTTGAAGGATTGATGCAGGGGAGGGCATTGGTGGAAAAGGAATTCTTTCCATCTTTTTCTGTTGGAAGTTGCATCTCATCAACAAAGGGCCATAGAACCCAAGGGTTGCAAGACATGATATAATCCAGGGGTCTCCAACCTTGGCAACTTTAAGACTTGTGGACCAGAATTCCTCAACCACCAAAAGCAGTTATGGGTGCTCCAACACTGGAGATTTTTAAGAAGAAATTGGACAACCATTTGTCTGAAATGGTGTAGGGTTTCCTGCTTGAGCAGGAGGTTGGACTACCAAGGTCCTTTCCAACCCAGAGGTGAAATTCAGCAGGTTCTAGCAGGTTCACTAGAACCGCTAGTAAATTTCCTAAGCAGTTCAGTTGTTAGAAGAATCTCCTTTTGTTTCTTTCCACTTTATGGGGTTAATCCTGTAAGGAAGGCAGGAAAAACATTCTGGTGTTGCTTCTAGCCTAATCTTTATTGCCCTTCTTACAGAGTCACCCAGTCACATGACTCCCCAGCCATGCCCACCAAGCCACACCCACAGAACCGGTAGTAAAAAAAATTGAATTCCACCACTGTTCCAACCCTGTTATTCTGTCATTCTTTTTTTCCCCCCCTTAGGCTTAAAGTGCAAAATAATGTGCAGAACAAAAACGTTCATGGAAATGTTAGTAAAAAATTACACATACATACATTATGTATACATTATTCATTATGAATTATTTTATATGTGATAACAATGCATGGTTTGTTAGTTTTTTAAGTGCTATTGGCAGTTGTTTGTTTTTAATCCCCAGATTTTATATTTGGCAATTGCGAACTTTGGGCAGCTCAGCAAATAAACATAAGATATGTTAATGCCTTCATGATGTACCCTCTATGTGTATAATGTATGTTATATGAATATCTTGGAAACCACTCTCCTTTATCCTGCTACTGTCATATATGGGAATCAATTATGTAACCGTGGATTGATTGGATAAGTTGCCATTTATTGTTATTTGTATCATTAATGGCTACGTTCGAGGATATGCTGGGCCTTGAGAGTTTCACCATTCAATGTTTATTTGAATATATTGTTGTTCGGTTCTTATAATTATGACAAAGAATCCTAAAACCATTTTTCTTCAGCATCCATCTCCATACACAATATGGAGATAAATTGAATGACTTACATTTCAGTCATTATAAGGCAAGCAACGGTGGGTCAACACCTATCTCACAGTTTTTCAAACATTTTCATCTTTTTAAAACTTAGCTGTAAAATAAGATTCTGCTTTTTAGCCTCTTTTCAGGGTGGTTGAGAGTTTGTTTTTTAATTTCTCTTGGCAGTGTGTTTGAGTTTATTTTTTGAAGAGGGAGAATATGCTGTTGTTTATTGTTACACACAGTGATGGGATGCAACCAGTTTTACTACTGGTTCTGTGTGTGCGCGCTTTGCTGCGTCGCAGCTTCTAAAATGCAAGATTTACACGTACCAGAGGCAACCAGGGTGAGTAGGAAGGCTGCGGAGGCCTGGAAAACAGCTGTTCTATGCGATTCAGCTGAGCAAAGCAAACACAAGGAAAAAAAAAAGAAGGGGATATAGGACAGGAAAGGGCAGGGGTGAGTGGGTGGGGCCAAATGCTCTTCGCCACTACTGGTTTGCTAGAATCAGTGCAACCAGGCTGAATACCACCACTGGTTACACATCTTTTCTTGAAACTGAAATATCCCTGATTGCTCAGATTCTCCTGTTTGAAAAAGGCCAATTGTGTTCCCTCATACATTTTCCCCTTGAGATTTAACTGAATATTGAGAAGCCAGGTTGTGTTCCACTGGAAAAATAATTATATAGTGAAAACCAGGACAAACCATCTTATATAGCACATTCCACGTACAATACTTTCCCGGGGTTTCTCTTCTTGTGTCATTTCTGAATTTGATTACACACACACACACACACAGACACATCCACATCCACACAGACACTTCCATCAAATTCAGTGAAAATTGGGAGAAAAAGATAGAAGTATATTTTTGAAGAGCACTAATTATCGTCATTCAGTTCTGATTTTTCCCAAAACCCAGAATGACTTAGCGATTGACCTATTTAGGCTGTTTTGTGTGTATATGTGTATTTATATTTGCAAGTAAAATTTCGTTCTGTATCCCCTCTAGAATGACATAGCCCAAGGACAGAAAATGGCCTTTGGATACATTTGAAAATTTAAGAGCATATTATGAATTCTCTCATCAGATGAAAATGATGGAGGAAAGTTTATCTGTCTAAAATCTGACTGTTTCTATGGCTTTGGCCTGCCAAAAATAACCTCTCTAGGACTTCTCTTCAATATGTTCTCTTTCACTCCTTGGATACTTGGATTTTTTTTTTTTTCTGAAAGGATAGGTATGTAGCTAGTCCTCAACTGATGATCACGATTGAACCAAAATTTTCTGTTGTTAAGCCAAAGAGTTGTTAAGTGATTTTTGCCCCATTGGATGACCTTTTTTGCCACAGTTATTAAGTGAATCACTGCAGTTGTTAAGTTAGTAATAAGGTTGTTAAGTGAATCGGGCTTCCCTGTTGACTTTGCTTGTCAGAAGGTCGCAAAAGGTGATCACATGACCCCAGGACATCATAAATATGAACCAGTTGCCAAGCATTCAGATTTTGATCATGTGATTTTGGGGATGCTGCAAAGATCATCAGTGTGAAAAATGGTCATAAGTCACGTTTTTCAGTGCTGTTGCAACTTTGAATAGCGACTAGATGAAATGTTGTAAGTTGAGGACTTCCTTTATTTCCAAATAAAGCCACCTGATGTTTTTTTTGCTCAAAAATATTACTGCAAATAAAGATGAGCCAAAAGAAATATCCACAGGCACATTGATGCCTATGGAGACCATGCTGCCTATCTTTGACATAGCCATTAAAAAGAGCATGTGATCGTCTAGAGCAGTGATGGCAAACCTTTTAGAGACCGAGTGCCCAAACTGCAAATGCGCGCTTGCGCTTGGTGGACACCCAAACCCCAGATGGCCGGCGGAAGGCCTGGCATCCCAACATCAGCTGCTTTGTAAGAGGTAAGATCTTTTTGTGTCCTGAGCTTCTGTTTTGTTGTTTGCAAGTTAACTTCTGTTTCCCTGCAAACGATGTTGAGAAATGCCATGGAGAAACGCGGTGGATCTGAGCTGGGGTGACAGTGTGCATGCCCAAGAGAGGGCTCTGAGTGCCGTCTCTGGCATGCATGCCATAGGTTCACCACCACTGGTCTAGAGGCCAAATATGAATTAGCCTTACGCGGGCTAGTTCATTTTGGCCTCAACAAGAGGTCAGCCGATGCATCTGAAAGACTTCACAGTAGCTAATTTTATTCTGTAAAAAATCCCTCAACTCTATATTAACTAAACAGCAGAAACTACCCACATTCAACATGGCTAATTAAGTTGCTTTATAGTAGAAATAACTTATATATATGCAGAAAATAAGCCTATCACAGAATGCAGCAATGAAGTTGTTTGTATGTTAATCCTGGGGCTTAAATCCGTTGTCTTTTTCTTCCTGCTGTTTCAAGTCAATGAGCATTTGGCTGTTCTTCCATTCTTAGGAGTAGAAGGCATCTGTTCTATGTTTGTATAAGGATTTTGTCTAGCTTGAAGATCACTGGTTCATTTTGCAAAGTTTAGCTTTTAAACCAGCAATTATACAAACGTAGGGTGGGGCAATATCACATGTCAATAGATCTGGAATTTGTTTCTCATCAAGATTTAGAAGTCTTAGAGGGGCTGTTTTTGTTTTGATGTTATTTTTAAAAAAAAAACAGTGTGAAGCTTATTTGAGCATGTCAATCACAGTTTTATGGCCATACAAGCTACTAACATTGCTAACCAAAGGCTCAGGATGTTCCACAAGGCAGCAGACACGGTTGATTAATTCTGTTCATTTGGATGGCTCAGAACTTGTAGGCCTCTTCTGGAAGATTGAGGTCTTTATGGGCAAATTATCTACTGCTGCTTATTCACAGAGCTTTTTTCAGGTTAGTCTTTAATTCTATGAGTCACCAATCTCTGGTTTTCGGGGTTTTTTTGGTGGGGGGGATAAGAATAAGGCGAAGTCCACTGGGAAGTTCTGTGATGTATTTCTGGTGCACATTGGAATATTAAAAACTATTTAGCCTCAGTAATGATACTGATAATGAATACATTCTTTTGAAGTCTTTGAAAGCGTTGTAAAGCTGGTTTGGGAAGAGTCATGTTCTTCAGACTAAAAAAAGCTTTGGCTTGATTTTAATCGGTATCAATACTTCATTAAATTGAGCAGTATGTTTTCAGGAGGGCAGCTGGGGTTTGAAATAATGGAACAAAGGCTACTAGGAGTTTCAATATCGTTATGAGTAAGTGTAGCATAAAGAGGGAAAAGCTGTTGAAAAGTTCCAAATTGCATTCTGTCCATTTCATTAGAAACTGCAATTATGTTTAACTTCTCTTTCGTGCTTCTGCAGTGAAAAAGGGTCACTGGAGAATATCTGTCTTTTTAGAAAAGTAATGAAGACCTACCTTCTTGTTAGTTTGTGTGTTTTTTTTTTTTCAGTTAGGAAGACCACTTTATGTCTTTAGGATAGAAGCTGGGATGTGATAATTATCATTTTAAATAATTCATTCAGGTTGTAAAATATAATAACCTGCAGCTTTTTTCAAAGCTTCAGAGCAAAGGTCATTTTATTGATATTGCATGTAGTCCTCAACTTACAACTATTTGTTTATTCATCATTCAAAGTCACAACAGCACGGAAAAAAGTGACTTATGACCATTTTCACCCTTATGACTTTGGAAGCATCCCCTATGGTCATGTGGTCAAAATTTGGATGCTTGGCAATTGGCATGTATTTATGACGTTTGCAGTGTCCTGGAGTCTCATTATCATTTTCGGCGATCTTTTGGCAAACAAATAGGGAAGCCAGATTTACGTAAGAACCTTGCTACTAACTGAACAAGAAAGGTTGTAAAATGGGACTGAACTCACTTAACAACTGCCTTGCGTAGCAATGGAAATTTTGAGCTTAATTGTGATCCAGGACTGCTTGTAAATTTATAATTTGGGAATTCATATCTCTGTAGCTAAAAGTAGTTGATCTACAAATTAATTAGCAAGTAGGAAGATCTCTGCTGAGAATTTTAAAGAGTTCTACATAATTAGGGGATAGTGCAGAGGTGGAATTCAGCAGGTTCTAGCATGTTCGCCAGAACCAGTAGTAAATTTTCTAAGCAGTTTGGAGAACCAATTGTTAGAAGAAATCTCCTTTTGTTTTTTTTCCACTTTACAGGGTTAATCCTGTAAGAAAGGCAGGAAAAAAAACATTCTAGTGTTGTTTCTAGCCTAATCTTTATTGCCCTGCTTACAGAAACTGCCTACCCAGTCACATGACCCCTCCCAGCCACACCTACCAAGCCACACCCACAGAACTAGTAGTAAAATTTTTAATTACACTACTGGAATAGTGTTTATTTTGTCCCATTTTCTTTGCAAAGCTTTCTGTTCCAAAACTGTGTGGTCACCTGTGGTGACCCAAAGTGTGTTGTTTAGCATATGCATCTCACCAACAGTAGGCAGAAGTCTATTTTATAAACATAATTTCCCAGGATTCTGTGTAACAGGCTGCTTCAGGAATGAAGGCAGGCAGGGTATGTTTTGTACTAACTATCAGTACAACTTCGAATACAACTACAGGAGAATTTTTAGACAGCTTTCCAGGATGGGTGTGAGCTCTTCCTACATAGATCTGAGTCACTATCTTTATACTATCCTACATAATGAGAAAATGGAATTTTTCTACAGATAAAGATAACAAACATGCTAGTATGCTTTAACTTTAACTTGGGATTTTAAAAGGCCAGTACAGAAGAGTAATAGAGAACTCATCATTGTACTCTGTTAAGATAAAGCTGTCTCTTTCTGACAGACTATCAGAAATTAGTACTAGAGAGCATACTTAGTAGTCAATCTCTAACCAAAATAGATATGTTACAGATATACTTTCTGCCTTGCAGAAGCTGTTTTCTTTGTCTAGGTGAAAAGGTGTCCTCTCTCCCCGACATTGCACTTGTTAGCATTGTATTTGATGACATCTCTCAAATCCCCAGGATGATTGAAATTTAAATACTGTATATTTAAGAGAGGGGGGGGGAGAGAGAGAGAGAAAAAAGAAAAAAAGAAAGAAAGTTTGGTTGGCTGTGAGAAACAGAAATATATTTTCAAAATCATCCAAAAATCCAGAGTTTACATTTAGTGGTTAACTTTGCTCCTTACTTGAGCTTTGAGATCCAAGACATAATTAGGATGCTTCTTGGACTAATTTTACAAATTATACAGATGCTATATGAACACAGCCTTTATGAGTACCAAACACTTAGGCAGAGAAGCAGTACGCACCCTTTTACTTCCATATCATTGGGTAATTGGGATGTTGTGTACTTTCATCTGTGTCCTTTGAGCATTCAGTGGGACTATTATCATCTTATTCAGCAAACTTAACTCTGTGTGTTATGTATACCTTGGCCAGGTACACATAACACACAGAGTTACGTTTGCTGAATAAGCCATAATATGTGGGATCCCTGATGTATTGGCGATATTACCTAGTTAGGTAATGAAATGTCTACAAGCAAACAACCAAGCTCTGAGAGCACTAAGAACCCCGCAGTTAGACACTGAGCTACAAATATTCTGTTAATCTATATATATATATATATGAAATACCACTCACACAGGATCACGAAATCTCCAGAAACTGTAAAGCCTACAAACTTGAAATTTGGCTCGTATGTTCCTCTTGGCTTCTACAGTAGGTGCTTGCTAAGAAAGGATTTTTCAAAATGACCATCCGAGCATTAATATTTAATATATTATTATTAATACACTCTGATAGGTGGAGGAGTTCTACTCCCCCTCCCCACCTGAAAATAAATCTGTTCCAACTGCCACTTGCCTCACATTCCATTACTTCCATTCAAACTGGCACACGTTCCACTCCTTCACTCAGGAGTGGGCTGGGGCTCCTTATAATACTAAATGTCGCTACCTTACCAAAATGTCAACTGCTTCCAGACTCAAAGTGGCAGGAAAGATATTCCCTTATGAGTTTCAATCATCCACCACCACTGAGCCAATGGATTGTGAACCAAATTTCTCCTGCATAGAGTCCCAGACCCAAATCACTTCTTATACTGATCTCCTCAGTTCTGATGAATCTGTTCCTTCTACTGTAACACCAGTTAAAGTGAAAAGAGGGAAAAAACGCAGGAAAAGATTTACAGATGCGATTAGGAAAACACAAGTAAGGGAAGCTGGAAAAAAGTATTGTCAAACTCATCTCTAAGTCAATAGACAGGCTGTAATAAAGTATGCATCTAATAATCCCTATGTTAATCAGTACAAATGAAATCAATGAGATAATAAGTATTTGTCAGGTTTTAAATATGAATCTCAGATTGATTAACCCCTCCGAAACTGCAATGGCACCAGGCTTCAGGTGAAGACTCTGTACAAACATGTAATCGCCACATTCACAGGCTTCAGGGAGAAACTGTTTTTATACCCCAAATTCCTCTGATCCCATCAGATTACCACTTTGAGTTCAAACGTCTATAATTTCCTGTTAAGGTGTGCCATCACGATCAATAAAGCACAGGGACAGACTTTAAAAGTGGCTGGTGTGCATTTGACGAATGACTGAGCAAAACCAGGAATATTGTTTACAGGGAGGTCCTGAGGGACCTCTGAGGGACAAATTGAACATCTATGCTATGTAACTAATTAGCCTGGCTACATAGACCAAAAACCCAGGGTTGCTGGTGGGATTAAAGAGCTTAAGACCATCTATTTTATTGTTTATTATCCCTTATGTGTTTCAATCACCAACCACCACTGAGCCAATGGATTGTGGAGCAAATTTATCCTGCATAGCCCAAAGTTTCATCACAGAGCATGGGTATCCAACTAGTAGGCTACATAATAGTTGTCTTCACCTACTTATAAAGCCAGTGAACACACAATGTGGCCTCAGCATGTGATGCATCCATCCGCTTTGAAATTCCCAGAGTAAGTAGTATATCATCCCATTTGTATTTTAGGGGCTTCACAGATTTCAATGTCCCATACAAATGCTTTAAAGTTTAAATTTAATAGGTCTTTCCAAACTGAGCTTTGGTTCCTTTGGGGCATGGCCTTAGATATCCTATACAAAATCTGCTGTGATCTTTAAGCTTAGAGCTCCCATGTTACACCTCTCCTGCGTGAGCTGCACTGGCTTCCTGTGGCCTTTTGGGTGCGATTCAAGGTGTTGGTGCTTACCTTT
>JAEANM010026797.1:0-10665 GCA_017656035.1 Myanophis thanlyinensis | reverse complement strand
AATTAAATTAATTTTGACTTTGGGTTTTACAGATTAGATTGATATATCTTTATAGAAATGGCTTGTTCTTATTATTATGGAAAAAAGCAAAAGCTGTGATTTGATATTAATTCTGCTGTAACAGAAGAGTCGGAAGTCAATGCTACTTTTTCTTTTCTTTACTTTTCCTCACTTTTATCTCCCCCCTTCCCTTCCCCTTCCACTGCTCTTTTATTTACTTTTGTATTTTGCATTTTATAATATTTTATAACCAAATAAAAACATGTTTGGAAAAAAAAGAAAAAGAAAAGATAAATTAGTACCATGCTTATTAAGTGAATCTGGCTTCCCCATTGACTTTGCTTGTCAGAAGGTAACAAAAGGTGGATCACGTTACCTTGGGACACAGCAACGGCCATAAATATGAACTAGTTGCCAAGCACCTGAATTTTGATCACATGATGATCAAAGGTCATACTGTGAAATAATGTCATAAGTCACTTTTCTCAGTGCCGATGTAACTTTGAACGGTCACTTAAACAAACTGTTGTAAATCAAGGACTACCTGTACAGATTACCTATCCCTGGATTAAGGAAAGGTGGGTCCAATTGCTACTCAGTCTATGGCTTCTGGGTAAATCATGGGCCAATCATACAAACACCATTTTCTCCCACTTCAAGCCCTTCCAGGTTGATCAGGTCAAGAAAGATCACAAAAATACTAAAGCTCTAATACTTATTGAAATTGGCTCGATAGAACAAGACATCGTTGAAATCTTGATAGTGTGTCTCTTTCTCTTGCTCTTATACTTATGAGAGTTCTGACTAACTTGAAGGGACAAAACAAAAGTACTTTATAAAGTTAGAAACCCTCCTCCCCCTGCATGAAAACAGGTGCAGAAGTTTCTGCTGGAATAAAATAATGATAGCTTCTTGCATAAATTCTAGGACTTCGGGATGTCATAACATCCTAATCCACTAGATGTCAATGTTTCCTAATCGAATTGGTTTCCCAGTTCAACAACACAAATCAACTAGAGAAGTTTTGTATTTTCAGATGAAATTAAATAACTGGAGCAACTCCTAGTCAAAAATAACTCTCTTTTTTTTTTAAGATACAGGTAGTTCTAACTTACGACCACAACTGACCCCCAAATTGCCTTTGCTAAGGAAAACAGCTATTAAGTGGGTTGCACGCAATTTTACAAGCTTTTTTGTCACTTTTTTGTTCTTAAGCAAATCATCCAGTCGTTAAGCAAATCTGGCTTTCCCCCACTGACTTTGCTTGTCGGAAGCCAGCTGGGAAAATTACAAAGGATGATTACATGTCCCCACGGGGATATTGCAATTTGTCATAAATAAATGCCAGTTGCCAAGCGCCAGAATTTTGATCATATGGCCGTATCTGTTGCAGATACTGCAACAGTTGTGAAAAATGCTCGTAAGTCACTTTTTTAGTGCCGTTGTAACTTTGAACAGTCATTACATGAATGGTTGTAAGTTGAGGACTACTTATACAACAAACAAAAAGTCATGGTATTGAGAGTAATAGGATGGGATAAAGGGATATAAGGTAAAGGTTTCTCCTTGCACATACGTGCTACTCGTTCCCAACTCTAGGGGACGGGGCTCATCTCCGTTTCTGAACTGAAAAGCCAGCGTTGTCTGATGACAATTCTGTGGTCATGTGGCCAGCATGATTAAACGCCAAAGACTCACAGAGCGCTGTTACCTTCCCACCAAGCTGGTCCCTATTTTTCTAATTGCATTGTTACATGCTTTCAAACTGCTAGGTTGGCAGAAGCTGGGGCAAGTAACAGGAGCTCACTGTGTTTCGCAGCGCTAGGGATTCAAACTGCCAAACTGCCAACCTTTCTGATCAACAAGCTTAGTGTCTTAACCACTGAGCCACTGCATCCCCCCCAAAGGGGTATACCTTTTGCATACATTAATACTAGAGGGAGTTATTTCAGCAGGTTGTAAGTTGGTTAACCAAATTTGTTTTATCAGCTGATAATATGCACACTACTAACACGCCGTGCGTGGCGCAGTGGATAGAATGCAGTAATGCAGGCTAACTCTGCCAACTGCCAGAAGTTCAATGCTGATCAGCTCAAGGTTGATGCAGCCTACCATTCTTCTGAGATCAATAAAATGAGGACCCAGATTGTTGGAGCAATATGTTGATAATTGTAAACCACTCAGAGAGTGCTATGAAACATGATGAGGCAGTATACAGTAGTCCTCAACTTACAATAGTTCATTTAGGGACTGCCTGAAGACATAACATTATCAGAAAAAGGGACTTATTCAGACTTATGACCATTGCAGCATCCCCATGGTCATGTAGTTTACATTCAGATGCTTGGCAACTGATTCACATTTATGACGGTTGCAGGATCATGAGATCCCCTTTTGCGACCTTCTGACAAGCCAAGTTGATGGGGAAAACCACATTCAATTAACAACTGTGACTAATTTAAGAACTGCATTGATTCACTTAAAACAAATATGGCGAGAAAAGTCGTCAACTGGAACAAAATTCACTGAACAAATTTCTCACTTAGCAATGTACATTTTGGGCTCAGTTGTGGTCGTAAGTTGAAGACTACCTGTAAAAATTCTAAGTGCTATTGCTATTGCTGACGGAAGCAGTTGAAGACTAAGGTGCAATTTTCTTGAACTCTGGATGGGGCATTCATGCTCTACCTTAGAACAGATGTCTATTCTTTCTAAAAACAATCCAATTGGATAATTCTTTTTACAGTTGCTCAGTGATTGAAGATGCCTTCTGGGCTGCGTTCCAATCAGCCCTTATTTCACAGATCCAAACCCCATGGAACACTATGAGCCATAGTAGCACAGTGGTTAGAGTGGTTAGAATGCGGTACTGCAGGCTACTTCTGCTGACTGCCGGCTGCCTGGAATTTGGTACTTCAAGTCTCACTAGGCTCAAGGTTCACTCGGCCTTCCATCCTTCCGAGGTGGGTAAAATGAGGAACCAGATTTTTGGGGGCAATAGGCTGACTCTGTAAACCGCTTAGAGAGGGCTATAAAGCAGTATATGTCTAAGTTGACATTGCGGTCATAACAACAGACATTCTGTTCCCCTTGCTCTCTTACTTTTTAATTCTTATTTTTAGGGTCTGGAGTGGCTGCAGAAGCATTTCACTGCATGTTGTACTTTGTATAATTGTGCGTGTGACAAATAAAATTTGAAATTGAAATTGAAGTGCTATTGCTATCAGAATTAAAACGAATGAATTTTCTGACTCATGATTGTGGCTGCCCTTTTAACTTGATGAGATATACTTGAGTTTAATGCCTGAGTTTTTCTTTTCTTCTGAAAAGAAAGGCAAAAAAAATCTAATAGTGTAGCTTAAGTTAATGTAGTTTGAAAAGATGAAAATCTCTCCTTTCAGGGAACGGAGAGTTCAGCATCAGCTAAGTTAGTATTTCTATGCCAACAAGGACGTTTTTTCTGCAGTTCAGTGGAGTAAATTTTGTTTTCAAATACTGACACCATCACATTGGAAAGTTCTGAGAAGTCTTCAATAAATTCATCAATTAAAATCTAAACAAATATGAAGGAATTCATATTTTGGTTCAAGAGCATTGTAGGTGAAGATTTTGTAGTGTCTCCTGGGAGTAGCATTTAAAGCAAATAGTCTGGATTTTTTTTAACTTCCTTCACTCTTCTCAAAAGTAAGTCCTTGCAATACAAGTAGTCCTCGACTTATGACCCATTACTTAGCAATCATTCAGTCATGACGGAACCTCCCCAAAATGATTTATGACCTAGTTTTAAAGTTCTGATGTTGCCCCCCCCACACGTCACATGACATTTTGAATCCTTGGCAGCCAACCCAAACATTTCCACCTGTGTGTAGCATTCTGTGACCACAATTTATGTTTTTGTTGGTTTCCCGCAAAAACCAACTCATAGCAATGGATTTGCTTAACGACCATGGCATTCACTTAACGACTGCTACCAAAATGGTCATAAAATGGGTCCAGTCACATGGCGCCCCTCTTTACAAGGGTCACAAGTTATGACTGTACCAATAAAAGATAATATTTGTAGCTCCAGGTTGAAATGAGGGATCCTTGGTGCTCTCTGAGCTTGATTATTTTCTTGCAGATATTTTATTACCCAAACTAACATCATCAGTACTAGTCAGCCTAGCACTGATGATATTATATAGACTAGCCCTGATGATGTTACCTAGTTTGGATAATGAAACATCTGCAAGAAAACAACCAAGCTCAGAGAGCACCAAGGACCCCTCACTTATGACCATAATTGCCAAGCTCAACTAGAGTCATAGCTCAAGGATGACCTTTATAAGTAACTAAGGTGCTGGACCAAGAGCAAAGAGACCAGTGGTGGGATTCAACCAGTTTTACTATCGGTTCGGTGCATGCGCAAGAATCTAAACTGCAAGTATTGCCTTACTGGAGGCAACCTGGGTGAGTATGAAGGCAGCGGAGGCGCACAAAACAGCTGTTTCACGCGATTCAGCTGAGCTACAAAGAAAAAAAAAGAAGGGGATATAGGACAGGATAGGGGCGGGTAGGCAAGGCCAAATGCTCGTCGCTACTACTGGTTCACTAGAACCAGTGCGACTAGGCTGAATACCACCATTGAAAGAGACCCAGATTCTAGGTTCCAGAAGCCAGCTGGGTGACCTTGGGCCTAAAAGCTGGTAGAGAAACAAAACCATTCAGGACAAATACTAGTAAGATAACTGCATCTTCTTCAACTGTTTGTCTTGCTGACTCATGATTACAGGAAGTTATAGTCCAACACTAGAAGTCTAGGTGGAGAAGCTGCTCTATAGCTTGCTTCAATAGTCTTCCCCTGTTAATTTTATTAATAGAGATTGGTCATTTTCCCTATTTGTACAGCATATTAGCGTTAGCATTTCGACTTACATACTGCTTCACAATGCTTTACAGCCCTCTCTAATGGTTTGCAGAGTCAGCCTATCGCCCCCAACAATCTGGATCCTCATTTTACCCACTTCGGAAGGATGGAAGGCTGAGTCAACCTTGAGCCTAGTGGAATTTGAACTGCCAAATTGCAGGCAGCCGGCAGTTAGCAGAAGTAACCTGCAGTACTGCATTCTAACCACTGAGCCACCCTGGCAATTAAAATGAATATATTTAAAAGGAGTGGTGGGATTAGGGTTAAACTATGCTTTCCAAATGGGTCTGTCTGTTCCAACACGGAATGAAACCCTTTTTTTGTTCCTGTACACAAACCCAGCAAAATAAAACCTGCAAGATTGCAGTGAGTTTAAAACTTAAGATTCAGCAGATCTTTGAGCACACTGGGCAGGGTGTGACGACTGTTGTAAGAAGAAAAAGAAAAAAAGGCAAGAGAATAATTAATAAAATGCACCATATTGGCAAATCTGCCTTGAAGATCGAGAAATCCAACCGATGTTGGTATTACACAACGTTCTGTTTGAAGTCTGAATACCAGCTTGGTCTCTTCAGACCTGTTTTTGGAAGACAAAATGATGGGGTAGGTAGGGGAAATCACTCACCCTGGGACTCCTGGAAATTGATAAGCTACTGACATTGCAATTTATGGCTCTGTAATTGTCCTGTCTTTTTGTTTTTTTAAGCACTGCTCCAATTTTAATTCTGTTCTCTTTCGCAAGTCTTTCCTTCAACTGGTACCTTGTAAATAAAGAGCAAAATAAATGTGATAAGATGGATCACCTAGTTGTTGTGTAACGGTGGAAAATCCCAGCTTTCCTCTCTGAACTGCTCTTCCTCTGAAGGGTGAAGAGCAGAGCTTTGGGGTCACCTTCAGGGGGTAAAGGAATTACAGATGTGGGTGACCCTCTTCAGACAGCCTCTCCCACCTTAACCCAACCCATTTGGTTTCCCTTTGAACTCTTGATTAATCTTGAGCCCTAAATCACACCAGGGTGAGCAATCTCTACCAAATTATTGGCAACTCTGGAAGATTGACAGTTCTTACCTCGTCAAGTCTTCTCCAATTTCTTCCTACTGTGAAATAGCATTTTTCCTCTTCCCCATCCCCCCTTTTCTCACTTTTTTCAATTTTTTTTATCACAGAATGTTCCTTTATTTTAGAGACTGCCTCATTTAGCGGCCGTTCGCAGTTAGAATCAAGATGAAAAACTACTCCTTGCACTTATGACCTTTTACTTCTGTAAAGCAAAGGAACGCTGAAGTAAGATCCAAAGCACACTTGCAGTTTCACTTAGTGACCATTTTACTTAATGACATTTTCGGTCCCAATGGTGGTCCCTAAATGAAGACTGCCTATAGTTTCTTGGATATGTTTGGTCAACTTCATTACTCTACAATATGAAAAGTGCCATTACATTTTTTTGGGTTACACAAATTTTCCAACATTATTATGCTTCCCTAATTACTCACACTTTCCGAATCAGAAAAGTCCACTTCTAAATACACACGCACACACACACACACACACACACAGACACACCATTTCTTGGCCAAAGCAAACCTATATCAATCTATAGGTTTTAATTTAATTTAATTTAATTAAAATATTGTTCTGTTTTACAAAAAGAAGCCAATGCAATTTTATTTTCCATTAAATAAAATGGATTCATGGAAGTTTACCTATCTCCCGCTAGAAACATTTCCCCCTTACATTGAGAAATTAATACCTACTCCTTTCCTTTCCACTTTGGAAAAGGGGGACGGAAGCAACTTTTCCCACCTTTATTCTCTTTTAAGCCTGGAAATAAATGTATTCAGAAGAAAGAATAGGGCACTACTAGTGATTTCATGGCATTAGAAAAATTGACTATTGATGGAAACTCTGCCACCACTGAAGATATTTTGCAAAGGAAATGGTTTTAAATTACAATTTGGTTTTTAAAAAAAATCACCCCATTTGAAGATTTAACCATGCTAGAACTCTTGATGTTCTAGTGTTCTTTCTTGACACTGAAAGATGTCAACAATTCATAATAAAATAGGTTACATTCTTTCCTTTTTAAATTGCACTGCTGAATATATATTTGAGAGCCAGTTTGATGTACTGTTAAGGCATTAGGTTAGCAACTGGGAGACTTGTGAGTTCTAGTTCCACCTTGGGTATGAAGCTGGCTGGGTAACCTTGAGCCAGTCCCTTTCTCTCATTCCTACGGAGGCAATAGCAGACCATTTTCGAAAAACCTTGATAAGAAAACTGCAGGGACTTGTCCAGGCAGCGTCTTGAGAAATCGGATATGATTAAATGGAAGAATATATATATAGGTAGTTCTTGACTCAGTAATTGAGTCTGGCAATTTATAATTGTTAAAGCCCGATGGCTGCAAAGCAGGTCACCCGATTTTACAACCTTTTCTGGCTGCAATTCTTAAACAAATGCAGCAGTCATAAAGCAAACACCAGAGTTGTTAAGTGAATAAGTGATTATTAAGCCAACCCATGGTTTGCTAGGGGTTGGTTTTTGCTGGAAACCAGAAGTAAATACGGGCTTCTAGCAAAAGCATTGTAAATTGTGGTCAGTCTGACCTGGGCACTGCAAAGGGCCTAACTGTGGTCTGATTGCCAACTGTCCAAAATGCTGTGTGTGTGTGTCTCCTTTGAAGATTGTTAGCGGTTCAAAAATAAATTGAAATATTTGACCATCTTTAACCAGTGATACCCATGTCTTGCCTTTTTCTTGCTACGTTGAAGAAATCGAGAAAAATCAGCCAACCATCTTTCAAAATGAATCCCACTATTGATTTGTTTTCTTTATTTCCTTAGACATATATATATTGATGCAATGCAAAAAAAAAAAAAAAGGAAAAAAAAAGGAAAAACAAATAACCTGGCTCTCTTCCAGTTTGCTCTAGTTGGAAAGAAATGTAACTGAGCCCTGATTGAAACATGAAATCATACATAGCATAGAAAAATAAACAGAGCACCAGGGTTCACCCAATGAACCAATCCGAAAACTATTTAAAAACCAGAAAAGAAAGTATTTCGTCACACTGTGCAGGATTCATCTGTGGCATTAATATCGCCATAAAAGGTACTGAGGGCCACTAAACTGGAGATTTGAAAGCTGACTGAATGATCGTTGCGAAAGGAAGATCTATCAAAAGTGTTTTGGTATGAAAAGGTTGGGAAAACCCATATATCTACATTCTAGTTGTAGATACCTATCTCCTGTTTATGAGTAACATTTATTTATATTAAATTAGAATAACAGAGTTGGAAGGGACCTTGGAGGTCTTCTAGTCCAACCCCCTGCTGAGGCAGGAAATCCTACACCACTTCAGATAAATGGTTGTCCAATCTCTTCTTAAAAATTTCCAATGTTGGAGCATTTAAAATTTCTGGAGGCAAGTTGTTCCACTGATTAATTGTTCTGTCAGGAAATTTCTCCTTATATATCCCACCTTTATTATTTTTTTATAAATAACCAAAGGCGGCATACAATGCTTCCTCTTATTTTCTCCACAAAAACCACCCATGCGAGGTAGGTTGGCTGATGAGATGTGATTGGCCCAAAATCACCCAACCAGCTTTCATGCCTAAGATGGGGCTAGAACTCACAGTCTCTCAGTTTTTCTGGGCCAGTACCTTAAGCACCAGACCAAACTTGGAACATCTGGCTCGTCATTCTGAGAAACCAAAAGCTAGGCCCAGAGGCGCCATGGCATATTCTTATTTTTTTATGCCCCGTTGTTTGCTGACAAGTTTATCAGAAAACACTCAAAAAGTAAATTACAACAGCAGTAGTTAAATGCATAAGAAATTATTCTAGCTGAAATATGGATGGAGCAATAAACAGCTGTGAAAACCTTTACATTTACTCAAAATTAGTTTTAAGCATTAGCGATAATAACAATGTTTTCACATTTATATATTTACATTGGTTTCAAGAATGTCCGATTCTGACTGACCAGATGCTTTACATAAAAAAAAAAAACAGAACAGTGAAAGAGAAACAGATAATATGCATTCAGAAACATCAGATAGAGCAGCACAAAATCATACCGAAAAAGATCTTGAAGCGGTCTACTCAGGTTTTCAATTCCTTAATGGAACATTGTTATTGAACATAATATATTGACTTTTTCTATAGAAATAGCGCTTTGTATATATGTTCAAAATGTTTATATTTGTCCTTAAGGTGACATACATATCACACACACACAAAAAAAATCACAATTTCTATTTATTTTAGGGGGAGATTGATCAATATATCTGATCAGAGAAACTCAACTAGCATCCACATTAGCATATTTTTGCATTAGGCAAATATAGTTTTCCCAAGCTTTTAAATCATATTTTAATTGTATTTAATAATACATTAATATGTGCAGTCTTTGCTGGTCTATAAAGCAAAGCTGAAATAAGCACAGCCATGGTGTCACATAGCAATCACTTTGCTTAATGACCAAGTTATTGATCCCAATTGTGGTCGCTAAATGAGGACTACCTGTATTTTGTCTTTACTTGCTTTTATTGGATGTTTTAATTGAAATTGTGCTTTTTTAATGTGTTATAAATTGTAAACACATTAAACTTCGGTGGTTTCAAACCTAATTGGGCCAAATCCCTTTGTCAGCAGATGCTGAACACTTCAATTGCCGTCCCCAAAGATAGGAATCAACCACAGGCACCACAATGTGACAAGAAGGCAGCCTCTTCCAATTGTCGAGGGCCTGGGCTGATTCTTTGCAACCATCAGGATCCCAAATAGGATGAAAATAGCCCTCAGTCTCAAAGCTGGCTGAACCTCAGAACAGAGGCGCAAAGGAAGTCGACCATGGATCCATTCTTTCTGCTCCTTTTCTCTGACAATATGGCACGAGTTCTATTTTCTCCAGCCAGATTCTGTAGAGCTCCTTGAGAGTCCTTTACAGAATATATGATATTTATATATATGATACTTACTTTATATTTAACACCATCTCTCTCTCTCTCTCTCTCTAATTTTTTTCCTGTTTTTTTATACCCTTTTATATTATTTCAATGACATCTAATACTATTTATGTATTTAAAATATGTACAACGGGTGTGCGTTTCTAAACCCCCAATGTTCTCCTCAGAATCTATTTTTGCCCCTTGTTATAACCTTCCCCAGTGTGTTGATCCACCTCCCCTTATCGTCTCAAGCCAGCCATGTTGGCTGAGGACGATGGTCCTCCTGCGATCCAACACTTTTCGGAGGGCATCCTGAGGAAAACTGCATGGTCATGACAAGGATCGAGGGGGAGGGAGAAAAAAAAACACACAACAAATTAAGGCCCTCCAAAAGCGCGGCCATCACACCCGACGCTGATGCTGCTTTCAGATAAGGCGCTCTTCCCTTCCACGCGCATGGACTTTCGGCCTCTTGACTGCTTTTGTCTTTTTCACCCCTCCATCGCCAACCACAAAAAATGTCTGTTGTAATTACGTTAATGGGATAGGCACGGCTCTGGCGGAGAGAAAGGGGGAAGAGGACCTTTTTAACTCCAAGAGAGCCAGCCAACTCGAGCCAGAGCAAAGAAAAGAAGCGGAACTGACTTTAGCAAGAGTTCATCTAGGGAGCGTCTCCAAAAAGCCAAACCCATCCTCTTGGATTAACGGGCTTTTACCGACTCCACCCCGCTTTCCTTCGCGGAGGTATTACAGGCGCTAGAGCTGTGCGAGAAGGGGAATGAATGAATGAATGAATGAATGAAT
>JAEANM010026796.1:0-10665 GCA_017656035.1 Myanophis thanlyinensis | reverse complement strand
TCGGTTTATGTTTTTTTGCCAACAAAAACCTTATCACTGATCGCACCTCACAACTGGAGGGATTTTCAATTGCAGCATACATTTTAAACATTAGCTGTGAAATAATGGGCAATGATACAAACCTCCCACTAGCATGACTAGATGCAGACTGAGCGGCGGACACACAGACCAAAGATCGCCATGCTAGCTCTGTCCCTTCTTGTGGATAGCCCTCATATTTTATGTTACTCTAATTTGATTTTAATGGATTTTATTTGTGCTTATTAGTGCATTTTTCTGTAATGCAATCTGATGTATTTTGTCGGAATCCTGAAAAGGTTAGCAGTCCATTATTTTTCAAACTATGTTCCCAAGGCAAATTTCTTTTCTGGATTGGATTGACAGGTCATTAGTACAAATACTATTCATTCTGTTCTAATATTTCTGACTCACTAGTTCTTATAAAATCCCTCGGTAAACACCATATATATGGGGAAATTGTTTTAAGTGTCTTAAAGTTAAAATGTATTTATTTACATTTCCTCAGTTTTATTATAATTTATCATTTTTAACATTTCTAGATTATTAGACAATCAGTTGGGGGTGGTGGTGTTTCTGTCCTTATCTCCCTGCTTCAGTTATGCCTAATGCTTTTTGGAAGCCAGAGAAGGAAGAACCTAGAATATAGGTTTATACAGACCATGGCACATACATAATTCATATAAATCATAATCGCACTTATATCAACATGCCATAGCAAAATTGCATGATTTTGGGACACAACTAGCAAAAATTACATAAGATGCATGTCACTGTCCTTTTATCTGCTGCTTATTAGGTGAAGATTCCCATCCTTCTAGCTGTTTCCAAGCCAGAATGGAAATGGATTTGATCCATAACTATAATTCAGCTCATATTTGTATTTTAAAGACAGGTTGTACTTCCAATGAAACCTGGATCATTTGTTATTAATTTACAATAGAATTCATTAAGAGTATTGTATTAATATTATTTTCTTACATACAAACTAACTCCCCCCCCCTCACCAATTTAAGTTAAATTAGAATTATAGCTCATTTGTTGAGTTTATCATAATGGAAATAGGTAACAGATGTTTCTGGAAGAGATACTTCTGATTTCACTGACTTAGAGCCTTTGAACTACTTTGGTTCTAGAAACAAAAAGTTACATTAAAAATGTTAGCAAGATTCTCGTTTCCTTTTCCTAGGCCAGGTGGAGGAACCTTTTCCACCCCAAGGCTGCATCTGGTTCCCATGTGGAAACTGCATGTATAAATGCTGAGATCCATCAAAGTTCTCAGCTTCCAGGTTGATAATAGTATTTTGAAAGCAACTGTTTCAACTAAATTGCTCGGCTGGGCTGGCTTGGAGGGGAAATTCTTGGAGAAGATCTTGGAGATTGTTGGCCAGATAAGCATATGTGAATATGTCCCTAAAGGATAAGAAAAACTGAGGGTGAAGGTTTGTTCTCCAAGCTTGTGGATTGGTTTCCAAACATTTTGTAACTAAACTAGGTAACATCTTCAGCAGAGTTTAGGAGATATCAGTGTTCTTCTGTCTATAAGGGCTTCAGGTTTGGGTATGTCAGGTGAGGTCTTGTGATGGGTCTTGTGATGGGTCAGGTATGAGTCATCAGTGAGAGTGTTATGATGGGTCTTCTGATGAGGAAAGTACATCAGGTGAGGGTCACTGGGAGGTCAAGTGCTTGTTGGGGAGACGTGTGGGTTGGTTGAGGATTGGTACTGTCTCTGGTTGGCTGTATGGTTGATTTGGATTCTGAGGAGTTTGTAGGCTAGTTGTAGGTCAATGTGTCTGTTGATGAAATTGCTTTGAGGAGTGCTTTGATGAACTCATGAGCATGGTGGGTGGTAGTTTGGCCGATGATTTTTGTATTGCTCCAATCAAACTAGTGCTGCTTAGTTTCGATGTGGGTAGAGATTAAAGATTTGGGATCATGGTGTTTGACTGTCAGCTGGTTTCATGGATCCTGGTGTCAGGGTTCCACACAACATCAGCAACGCAATCAGAACTCCAATGAGACAAAGTCCAAGGAATAAGATTTTATTGAAGACATTGTTCTGGTACGGCCTGGAGAAATCCCGAATCTAAAGTTCCCGGGCTTTCTCCACCCAAGTAAAACTGAAAGTTCCACCCCACTAATTATCACATGTTAATTTCTCACCAACCCCTTCAAAAAGAGATTCAATGTGTCCCTTAAGACATTCCCCCACAGGTGTCAATTGTCCAGAGAAACTTTCTCATGAGAACCAGACCTAAAGGAATGCAAACAAGATAACGATTCTGAGTTGTCTTTACCAACTCCCCCTTCGCCCTCTCAGTGACCTTGGCAAAAGAAAGAAGAAAAAATGTGTCAAAGCTAAAAGGCCCCAAATCATACTTTAAACATGGCCAAAATTCTGCAGCAGAAAACTCCCAATCCAAAATGTCCTTTTAGATTCTGACACCTGGTTTTTAATTAACATGAAGTTTGTCCCACATAGAATTGGTTGCAATGGTTACAGTTGATTTTGTAGATTACATTGTTTCTTTCATCCTTCTGAATCTTATCTTTGGTTCTGGATAATTCCTGGCAGAGTGTGCCTGTGAGTTTGTGGGCTAGTGTTATTCCTAGCGGTTGGAAAATTTTGGCAGTCATTTCCAGCACTCCTTTTGTCTATGGTAGGGTTAGTGTTTGCCTGGTGGTTGGCTGTGTGATGTGTTGTGGTTTGGGTGCTGTGTGTTGGAATATGAAGTTTTTGGGATAGATATTATGGAGAAAGATATCATTCTCTTCTACTTTTCTTAATATTGTGGTGCTGGAGTGTGTCCTGGCCCTTTGTGTGTGGGTTTGCGGTAGATACAGGTTTCCAGTTCTCCATTGTCTAGTCTCCTTATGTCAATGTTGAAGAATGGGAAATGGGGAATGTTGTCTGTTTCTTCTACCAGGTGTCAGCTCTTCAAGATAGATCAGACTAGGAATCCCATGTCATGTACTGTAGGTCAATCTACTTTTATTGTAAAGCTACAGTCACAGACTCTTGCAAATCTAAAAAAGTGTCCCCCCTCTCTTTTACTTTGTGACAACTAGGGATGGTTAGTTTAAGATGTTTACTCCAGACTCAGTTCTCAGTTCTCTTCTATCTGGTTGTTGTATTGGTAGTGGTGATGACCCAGGACAAGGCATGAAGGCCACACAGCCAGCTGAGAGTTCAAACTCCCCTTTAATGCTTTACATTTCCCCAAACTCTCCTATGTTGTGGGAAAGTCCCAGAGCAAAGCATGCATGTGCACACACACATGGCAGCCCCTGGTTGTGCGCAGTCCAGTAAAGTAAAGGAACAGGGAAATGAGTCCATGAAGCAAGTAACAAACAATTAGTCCACTAAGGAAGGAACAAACAATGAGGCCATGAAGCAAGGAAGAAGCAATGAATCCACAAAGCAAGGAAAAATAATGAGTCCACGAAGCAAGAAACAAACAAGCAGTCTTGCAAATTCCAAATGTCTTCAATTGGTACACAAGACTCTACAAATTCAGCATTTGTTCCCAACAAATGTCTCTCCCCACAGCATCTCCTTAAATCTCAGACCCCAGGTGGACCTTGTGAAGAGGGACGAGGTGCTATCCTCCTGAGTCACCGGGTTGGCTTGTGCTATACCCACCTTCTCTCCATTCTCTATGCTCAGGGATCAGGAGGGAGTGGTCCTTGCTCATTGCCTGAGCTCCATTGCTCCTCATTTCCATTGCTTGCTCTTTCTCAGTCATCCTGCCCTCGTTCCTCCCTGCTAACAAGCCACCCCAATCCTGAGGGGCCCTTGGCTGCCTCATCCTGCTTCTCTCCATATTCCTCCAAAGCCAACGAAGCTGCCCCCTCAATCTCTGTCTGGCTTGTCCTCTTCCCAGATTCAGGCTCCGATGGGGGCAGGACAGTAGCGGTTCTTCCTTGAGTCCCTCAAGGTTATTTCCTCTTCCATCTAGGAAGAAGAACTACTAGAATAATGAGACTATAGTTTCCCTACACTTGACATATTTTAAAATAACTGTATATGAATTGCTACTGGTAATAATGATATGAAATCAGAAATCCCATTGTTGGGAGGGACAATCTCATTTTACTTACTGTCACTGATCCTCCTGAAAGTGGAGGCAGGTAGAGCAGCAGTGGGGAAATATCTGCCTTGTTTACCCTCCTCTTCCTTTTCTCTCACTTGCTATCAGTTACCAGAGCTTGGGATTGGTGCTTTAGCTATCACTCTTGGAGGGAGGAGGCTTGTCTATGAAATTGCCTCAATGCCCAGAAAGCTATACTTATCCCCCTGCCAGCACATCTGTCCAGCAATCTGTCCAGAGATGCCCAAGCAGCCCTCATCCTCCCTTTAATAAAAGGAAGAGCTGACTAAATGGACACATCTAGTATTTTCATAAAGGGAATAAACAGTACATCTTATGGCTAGACTGTGGTGCATAGAACTGGAGACATTGGAAGTTCTCATTAACTGATAGTTTTCTCCAGCAAGTGGTGCCACATACTGTATGAGCATGGGTTCAGCTGTAGTCAAAAACAATTAAAAAACAACAAAAACAACGGATTTTTAAGAATGTTGGTGCTTTTTGCATTTCTTATAGGTCCATAGCTAATGGATCAGAGCTCCTATGTAAATGTAGCACCAAAATATAATATGGAGGTATAAGTGAGAGATCAATCATTAATATATGTCTGTAAAATCTATGGTTACTGTGCCACTGTTTAATATTATTTTTTTCCCAGTTGATTTGTTTGTAGTTTAATTTGGTGGGTTGTAGTTAGTTTGGGGTATTTCTTGCATTTTTATGTATTATTTAAAAATTTACAAAAAACTAATAGTATTTGCATAATTACCTATTGGAGAAAATATGACTTGCCAAAGAAAGTAGAAAAAAGTGTCTTTTCTGGCCCTCCTTATTATTAAATCCTTCTCTTACTGTATGTGTTAAATCATAATATTATTTGTGGATGTTTGCCAAGAATAAAAATCTAAAAGAATTTTGAAACAGGACACCCCCATGCTTAACTTCTTAATAATCTGAAAATATACACTGTGCTTGGCATCATAAATTGGACAGCTTTTTATTCTTCCAAACCTTTCACTTTTTAATAATACCTTTAGATAAACAATGTTTTAAGGAACCAAAGGCCTCAGTTCACTAAATGAGACTAGTGAAATTTTGCCTTAATCTAGCTGTGAGAAGGATCTTGGAGTCTTAGTGGACAATCACTTAAATATGAGCCAGCAGTGTGAGGCAATACCAAGCATTTCTAGGCTGCATTAACAGAGAGAGAGAATCAAGATCATGTGAAGTATTAGTTGTTTGTTGTTAGTTGTGAAGTCGTGTCCAACCCATCATGACCCCATGGACAACATCCCTCCAGGCCTTCCTACCATCTACCATTCCCCATTTAAGCCCCTGCCAACTGTTTCAGTGACTCCATCTAGCCACCTCATTCTCTGCCATTCTCCTCTTCTTTTGCTCTCAATCGTTCCCAGCATTAGGCTCTTCTCCAGTGAGTCCTTCCTTCTCATTAGGTGGCCAAAGTATTTGAGTTTTATTTTCAGGATCTGGCCTTGTAAAGAGCAGTCAGGATTGATCTCCTCTGGGACTGACTTATTTGTTCGCCTTGCAGTCCAAGGGACTTGCAGGAGTCTTTTCCAGCACCACAGTTCAAAGGCCTCCATTCTTTGGCGCTCAGCTTTCCTTATAGTCCAACTTTCACAGCCATACATTGCAACTGGGAAAACCATAGCCTTGGCTATATGCACTTCTGTTTGATATTTCTGCTTTTTAGTATGCTGTCTAGCTTTGCCATGGCTTTCCTCCCCAGGAGCAAGTGCCTTTTAATTTCTTGGCTGCAGTCCCCATCTGTGGTGATCTTGGAGCTTGGCAAAATAAAATCTGTCACTACCTCCATTTCTTCCCCATCTATTTGCCAGGAATTGAGAGGGCCAGGTGCCATAATCTTAGTTTTTTTAATGTTAAGTTTCAAGCCAGCTTTTGCACTCTCCTCCTTCACTTGCATCAGAAGGCTTCTGCCATTAGAGTGGTATCATTTACATATCTGAGATTGTTGATATTTCTACCAGCAATCTTAATTCCAATTTATGATTCATCTAGCCCTGCCTTTCTGATGATGTGCTCTGCATATAAGTGAAATAGGCAGGGTGACAGTATACAGACAGCTTTGCCAAACTCCTTTCTCAATTTTGAACCAATCAGTGGTTCTGTGTCCAGTTCTCACTGTTGCTTTTTGATCCACATATAGGTTACTCACGAGACAAATAAGATGGAGTGGTACTCCCATCTCTTTAAGAACTTGCCATAATTTGTTCTGATCCACATAATCAATGAATCAGTAGATATTTTTCTGGAACTCCCTAGCTTTCTCCATGATCCAGTGATGTTGGCAATTTGATCTCTAGTTCTTCTGCCTCTTCAAAATCCTGCCTGTACTTTTGGTAGTTCTTGGTCCACATACTGCTGGAGCCGGGCTTGTAGGATTTTGAGCATAACTTTGCTAGCATGTGAATGAGTGTAATGGTGTGGTAGTTTGAACATTCTTTGGCATTGCCCTTTTTTGGAATTGGAATATGAACTGACTCTTTGCAATACTGTGGCCGCTGCTGAGTTTTCCAAATTTGCTAGCATATTGAGTGTAGCACTTTTACTGCATCATCTTTTAAGATTTTGAATAGCTCAGCTGGAATACTGTCACTTCCACTAGCTTTGTTGTTGTTCAGACTTCCTAAGGCCCATTTGATTTCACCTTCCAGGATGTCTGGCTCAAGGTCAGTGGCCACCCCATCGTGGTTATCTGGGACATTAAGCTTGTTCTTGTATAGTTCTTCTGTGTAATTTTGTTACCTCTTTTTAATATCTTCTGCCTCTGTTAGGTCCCTGCCATTTTGGTCCTTTATCACGCCCATCTTTATATGAAACATTCCCTTCATATTTTCAATTTTCTTGAAGAGGTCTCTGGTCCTCCCTATTCTATTCTTTTCTTCTATTTCTTTGCACTGTTCATTTAAGAAGGCATTATTATCTTTTCTAGCCATTCTCTGCAATTCTGCATTCAATTCGGTGTATCTTTTTCTTCCTTGCCTTTTGCATTCTTTCTTTCCTCAACTATTTGTAAAGCTTCCTCAGACAGCCATTTTGCTTTCTTGCATTTCTTTTTCTTTGGGATCGCTTTAGTTGCAACCTCTTGTACAATGTTGTGAACCTCTGGCCATAATTCTTTAGGCACTCTGTCTATCAGATCTAATTCCTTAAATCTATTTGTCACCTCTACTGTATATTCATCAGGGATATAATTTAGTTCATATCTGGAGGCTTTTAAGGAGTTTTCTGAAATGGTATATGGTCTCCTGCTTGACCATGGGATTGGACCAGAAGACCTTCAAGGTTCCTTCCAACTTGGTTATTGTTAGCTATAATTGTGAATAATGAGGGAATGAGTAGAATAATTAATAATCTACAATAAAATGGAGATTTCCATCAGGAGCCACACAAGATAAACCCAAACTATCCAAACAATTCAACATGCATGATCAGAGCAACATATCAAATGCTAGGGAAGGCAGAGTATGAGACACATTGAATGAATAAATATGCCTATGATATAATATTATTCTTTGATTACCTTGGGCTACCTATATACTGTCATTCTTTTAATGTCATAAATTAATCCAGTTCAATAAAGCAAGGACAAATTTGCCGGACCATTACAAACTGGCTATTTAGAATATTGGGCCTGTTTTTAATGGTGGGCATCCTTTCATTTGAACAATTAAGAACTATCTTTGAAAATTAAGTTTTATTTCTGTAGTGCAATGAAATGTCAAAATATTTCACAAATTGAAGTAATAAAAGAATCCTGGAAGCAGATATGTCAAAATGGTGGTAGTGGTGGTGGGGGGAAAATCACATTTTTAATTTAATGAGTTGATGAAATGTGTCAAAACAATCATTTGGGCATTGAAACATCAAAATCACACTTTCAGATTTCTCTCAGAAAGTAAAAGTTTTGACAAAACTTCAGTTTTGACAAGATACTTTTTCTAAGAGGGAAACAAAAGACGAAAGAGAAGATAGATGTTTTGTTTTTCTTTAACAAAGAAAAACAAAGAATTAGCATTTGCATTGCTCGCATTTCTTTTTTGGTGTTTTTTTTTTTTTTAACCAAGGATGAGATTGGAACAGTATCATTATAACAGAGTTATAACAATATAAATGATTGCTGTAAAAACAGCTTTCTATTATTTGAGTAGTTGGTTTTAAAAGCCATTATTTTTAGATAAGCCACAGATTATATAATTAGCATATCCCAACCATATTGCTCCTGCAGTTTTGAATTTCACATCCTCTGTCCTCTCATTATAATTGGTTTCTACGTCATGAGCTTGAAATTGTTGAATCTAAATAAGTGCTTTTGTACCTTTCTTTTACAGTCTGAAATACTTCCTTAGTGATGAAGATACAATTGTTACATGTCATAGATCAATTCTGGCAATCTATTCATATAGCCAAATTCTGAGACGTATTTCAAATCTTCTTAGGTATATGCCATTGCAGAGGATTTTTGCCACACAATGTTAGAGCAGACCTAGGCCCCTTTTCATCAAATTAATACAGAATATACACTGTATTAATTGTACAGTTTTTCCATTGTAATTTATTGCTGTGGCTTTCAGATAGTTGGTCTGTAATACTGCTGCAGCATAAGAATCCACACAATAGGAAACTGGAAACTGTGAAGTTTTAGTAATTATTTATTTTATTTATTAATCAAATTGTTATAGCTGCCTATCTCACCAAAGGAAAATCTCGGTGTGACACAACAAATAATGATAGTGATAGTGAAAGTTCTAGCTTTCTATACTGTCCTTCCTCCTTGAGGAAGGCCCATGGGTTTAAAGAAAGGCAATTAAAATAAAGTTAAATAAAATTGCCAGCAATAAAACCAACAATTATAAAAACAAACAAACAAACAAAAACAATTGCATACAAACAGTAAAAATGGACTCATTTAAAAAGGGGGAAGTGATTTTCAAAAGGCAGTTTGAAGCACAGTTGGTCTTAACTTGTTGGTGTCCCAAAAACATGTGTCTGAAGACCTATTTGTTCAACTATGGTGAAAAAATAAGTCAGCATGAGCTATGGGAGGACCTGTCATTCCCTTTTATACTTAGGGCACTCACCTGGCGCTAGTGGGACTAGCAACAAGGTCTTCCCCACTGAATTGTGACATGGATGGGCAATTTAGGTGAGATGAAATCTTAGAAATGAATTAATGAATGAATGAATGAATGAATGGAGTTAATCTTTTAAGTATTTATTTTGTTAAAATTCTAATTCATAATAAACCATACTAAAAGTGTCACACTTTTACATGGTCATAGATATCAGCAGGGTAAGTGACAAAGGAAAATAATTATGTTAATCTGCCCCTCATAGACTTGTGTGCAAATGCCACAATCCAAATACAAAGTGCACAAAGCTATACACAATTTTGTCGTTTTGACTTCATCTTGGGTTTGAATGTGAAACAGTTGGACAACTGACTGAGAGAGAGAGAGAGAGAGAAATCTTCATTCAATGCCGAATTGCCAAATCCTAAAACAGCAGAAAGGGCAATATAATTGTCAATGATAAACAGCATTTGGATGTTAGACTGGCTTGGAATGTAGCTTAACAAGTAGCCCAGCAGGGCATCTGACAGAGCCAGCCAGGGATTGGCAGTGACCACCATTGTCTTGGATTGCTCGGGGTCGAATCCAAAAACAGTCTCCCAGGGCCTGTCCGTATGGCTGCCCACTGTTCTGCTTGTTCCTGGGTAGCCTAGGAACATCTCTAGCTTGATAATATTGTTTCCTGCAAAAACATTCTCAGTCCCATCTCCTTTTCATTTCCCACTTTTAAAATGAGGATGAATTATGGCCTCCCTGCAGAGAATCCTCTTTAACAGTCAAGGTAATGGCTGACCTGTGTGTACACAGAGTTGCATCCCACCTTAATGGGAAGAAGGAATGACCTCAAAGGAGTTGAGGAAGAGCTGCTACCAAGACAAAATCAGATAAAAGAAACCCGCATCTGTGGCAGAACTGTTGAGAAAATGTCTCGGACAAGACCCCCACCCCCAGTTCTCACAAAGACAGAGAGAGGGAGAGAGGAAATACATTCAAACTTGCAAGATTCTGTTGCTATAGTTTTATAAGGCCTGCATGACACTGGAGTCCTGGTTTGGTCTGGTCTGTCTTGAAAGGTTGACATTCACAGTTGGATGCAGGTTGGCTTTGCATTTAAGTGCCATCAAAAACAACCTAGTTGTGGGCTCCCAGTAGCCATTTCAAGAGCTCAATCTTTCAACAGGGTCAGCCAGTCCACCCTGAGACACAGCATGAGAAATGTTATGGTCAACAACAGAAAGCAATCAAAGTGTTTTGGGGACTTGGAAAAGCTGAGCAAGTCAAAACTCGACATACTTCTTCTGTTTAGGGAAGGTTTTATTGTGTGATACACCATCGCCCGCTTAATGTCCCTTTCCGTGGCTTGCATTTCCAGCTAGCCGGCCTGGCCTGACACCTTGGGGTATTTTAATCTTTGGTTAAATTTTAGAATTAATTTAATTTTA
>JAEANM010026795.1:0-10665 GCA_017656035.1 Myanophis thanlyinensis | reverse complement strand
AGCTTTTGCTGGCTGAGGGATTCTGGGAGTTGAAGTCCACAAGTCACAAAATGGCCAAGTTTGCCCACCCCTGAGTTAAGATCTTTCTTGTTCTTTAGCCATCAGTATTTACTCAAATGCCAGATTATGAGATCCTTGCAATTACCTGGACATATTCATTTAGTACAATTTCTAGAAGCAATGTGTGAAGCTGTAGTAGCATGGGCTGTGTCTATTTGTGCATACTTGCATATACAGTACATGTACAGAGCAATTGAAGATTGGAACATTAAGGATAAGATCATACACTAATTTCTGCATTCCTATACTTGCATTTCCTATATGCTAAAATAATTCAGAAGCTGTTATGGGACTGAGGTTTGTTTATTGCAATGTAGTTACTACATCTGTATTTTTGAGGTAGGCAAGCCAATTTTCTCTCAGCACTTTTGATTTTCTCCTGACCTCCAGTGTAAGTGAAAAGACATATTTTGCAGCATGATTTACTTGTACAAATATAAATATAAATCCACTACAAGAAAAATGTAGCAAGTTAGGGAAAGCTTAGTTTAATCAATAATCATGTTTACAGGAAATTTTGACTATTTGGCTACCTGCTGGTCAGAATTCTGTGATCAGATGAATCCATAGAAATCTGATAATTTATTGACTATCAAAAAGCAGATTCCCATTATATTCAGCTTACAGTATATTTTAGCCAACAGTCCAAGAATATTATAGAGTTGAACATTCTTGGGTTGCTTTGCACTCTTGTTTTTAATAATGTTATTTCTGATATTGATATCTGTGAAGGTTAAAAAATAGACCAAATTGTATTCTTGAATACAATTATAATCAAAGACATTCTACTTATAATAGCAGAAGTTAACTCTTTTTGAAAAGACAACTCTTACGTAACTGCCAAAAATATTCTGCTTCATATACTTCATAGAAGAATTTCAAGAAAATGCAGCAACAATTGTAGGATTGTAAAAACTGTCAAAACTGACAGTTTGTATTGTTCAGAAATTTTCAGAAGAGGGATACATTTTTCTTAATAATCACCATGAAAAAAATAAGAATAAAAATAAATGTCAAGCTAATTGGAAGTTTATGAATAGTTCTACTTCACTTAGTGATATCAGTTTTTACTTGTATGAATCATGGGAGAAATCAAACAAGTGGATTGTGGCATAGAGATAAAATATCTGGTAAATGGTTAATATTTAAAAAAATAAGGTAGGAAATTTATATACTGCCACCTGTTGATGGAAGAAAGCACAACATAGTGTGGAATAAGAGCATACTTGTGAAATAAGACCCCAAAGGATTAAAAAGAATAATCATAGATTTTTATGGGTGCAGGTATGCAGGTCTAGATGTGTTCGGATCTTTTCCCGTGTAAGTTTGAGAGTATCTTCACTCGCCATCCTCAGGCTGGTGCCTTCTGCTTCGTGCCAGTGCAAGCAGTGTGTTTGTGTGGCATCGGAGCTGCCATCTCTCTATAAATACTGGTGGTGGGGTGTGTGTGCTGGGCTGGTTGGCTGCACAGTTGCCTCTTGATTGGTTGATGGAGTTAATGTTGGTATAATGGGATGTGTGAGTTTTGTTGTGGAGATATCCAAGAACTTGTGCTCTAATATCCTGGGATGTTTGTTTTGTGATCTTTTTTCCATTAGCCTCCCGTGTTTTAACCGCTTGGGTAATGGGTTGTATGATGGCCTTGCGAGTTCTTTCCCATTTGTTCATGTTTTGGGGGTGTTTCTCTATTTCAATGGCTTCCCTGATTATTCTCTTGCTGGAATGTTCAGTGTTGGATATTGATTTGGTTCCTTCGAAATTAATTTCATGTACTGTGGCTTTAAGGTGTTGGAAGAGGGAGGAAGTATTTTCTTCTTTTCTGTGTTCTTGTGTTCTGCAATGCGTGCATTTATTCTCCTGTTGGTTTGTCCAATGTATGTGGCTGGGCAATTATTGCATGGTATTTCATAAACTCCTTGGTTTTCTGGCTGGATCTTGTCTTTGGGGTTTCTTAGGATGTTGGCTATTTTTTGGTCAGTGCCGAAGGCTGTCCTGATATTGTGTTTGTGGAGAATTTTGCTGATCTTGTCTGTGGTGCCTTTTGATGTAGGGGAGGAGTGAGATACTGTTGTCTTCTTCTGTGTCTTGGTTTTTTTGGGGTATCTCTCTTCAGATTAGGTTGGTAATTTTGTTTTTGTGGAATCTGTTGGAAATTAATACGTTAGTGAGGGTGTGTAGTTCTGTTCTCAGGTGGTGTTTGTCGGCTAAGCATTTGGTTCTGGAGATGAGGGTTTTGGCTACAGTGATCTGTGCAGGGTGGTGATAGGATTGTGCATTTAGGTAGCAGTTGGTGTGCTTTTTTTCTGGTAGATGGTGTGTCCTAGGGAGCCATTGGGTTTTTTTGTAAATTAGGACATCCAGAAAGGAAAATTTGTTGTTGGTTTCTGTTTCCATGGTGAATTGTATTTTGGGGTGTAGATTGTTGAGATGTGTGAGGAAGTTGTCCAGTTTTTCTTTCCCATGTGGCCAAATTACAAAAGTATCATCTACATACCTGAGCCACATTTTGGGTTTGTGTTCAGATTTGTCTAGAGCATTGGTTTCAAAGTGTTCCATGTATATGTTAGCCAAGACAGGTGAGAGGGGTGATCCCATGCGTACTCCTTCTATCTGTTTATATCTTTGTCCATTGTGGATGAAGTATGTGTTGGTTAGGCAGTGGTTGGTCTGATCTAGGACGTGTTTGGGGGGATTGTATTTGTTTTGGATGGCTGCCAAGGCTTCTTTGATGGGTACTTGGGTGAAGAGGGATATGACATCAAAGCTCTCGAGTAGGTCACTGGATTGTAGGTTCTGTTTCTTTATTATTTCTATGAAGTAGAAGTTTTGTACATATGAGGTGATGGAGTCTGTGTAGGGCTGGAGTTGTTTGGTGAGAAATTTGGCAAGATTCTGTAGAGGTGAGCCTATGGAGCTGACTATGGGTCTGAGTGGTATTCCTTCTTTGTGTATCTTGGGGAGGCCACAGAGTTTAGGACATCTGGATGATTTTTCTCTGGGGATGATTCTCTGCTGGATCTCTTCACTGATGGGAGATGCATTTAGTTTGGATTTGGTGTTTTTTTCCAGGTAGGTGGTGGGATCAATATTTAGAGGTTTGTAAGTGGGGTCTTGGAATAGGTTGGATAGTTTGGAGTGGTAGTCTGATGTGTTCATTATGACTGTGGTGTTGCCTTTGTCTGCTGGGAGAATGATTATGTTACTGTCTTTCCTCAGGTTGGTGAGTGCTTTTTGTTCTTCTCTGTGTATGTTGCTTCTGGGTGGGTTGCTGGAGCAAAGGACGTTGGTGACACAAAGTCTGATTTTGTTGGCTGCATCTGAGTTGATTTTGGTTAGGCTAGCTTCACAAATGACCCAGCAGACTACAACGCAGGACCCAGGAAATCACAACAAAAGAACTCGCAAGGCCATCACACAACCCATTACCCAAGCTGTTAAAACACGGGAGGCTAATGGAAAAAAGATCACAAAACAAACAACCCAGGAGATTACAGCACAAGATCCAGGATATCTCCACAAGAAAACTCACAAGGCCATCACACCAGTACGAGTCTCTTTTTGGGAAAGAGACGGTATATAAATTTAATAAAATAAATAAATACATTATACCAACATCAACTCCATCAACCAATCAAGAGGCAGCAGTGCAGCCAACCAGCCCAGCAAACCCGCCTCCCAACCAGTATTTATAGAGAGACGGCAGCTCCGATCATACACTGCTTGCACTGCTTCCACTATAATCAGGGAAGCCATTGAAATAGAGAAACACCACCGTAATATGAACAAACGGGACGATACCTCCCACCTACCAGATATCTGGAAACTAGCCCTCAGCAACAAACAAGTCCCAACCACAAAAACCAACACTGGACCCAAAACAACATAGGACACCACCGCCAATCCCCCTCTCTAGACCCAGGCTCAAACCCATCTAATAAGTGAAGGACAACCACCATCCAGAAACCAGACCATGGCTGCTTCACCTGCTGTTGCACCCCCGAATCCCAAAACCAAACAAACTGACACATGGCAAGAACACAGACCCAGACTTCAAACTCAAAGCCAGACCAAAACCCAGAAAGCTATATCACAGCCACCCACTCAGGACGTCACGTCAGAAAACCCAGGAAATCACAGCACAAGACCAAGAATACCACAGCAATAAAACTCACAAGGTCATCACACAACCCATTACCCAAGCTGTTACAACACAGGAGGGTAATGGAAAAGAAATCAAAACACAAACGACCCAGGAGATTACAATGCAGGACCCAGGACAACCCAACAAAATAACTTGCAAGGCCATCACACAACCTATTACCCAAGTGGTTAAAACATGGGAGACTAATAGAAAAATGATCACAGAACAAATGACCCAGGAGTTTAGAGCACAAGTTCCAGGATATCTCCATAACAAAACTCACAAGGCCATCACATAGCCCATTAAAGCAACATCAACTCCATCAACCAATCAAGGGGCAGCAGTGCAGCCAACCAGCCCAGCACACCAGGCCCTCCCCACCAGTATTTATAGAGAGACAGCAGCACCAGCCTGAAGATGGCGAGTGGGATCTCGCTGAAACGTTGTGAAGATACTATAGTATATTTATTGATATATATCGCATTAGCGTGGGAAAAGAATTTTATAATATTTCATTCTGATATAACTACATAGTTATATTTATATAGTTATATATTTATACTTATATCTATTTACTTATATTTAGAGTCTCCATATAGGTATATCTATATTTGAAACGAGATTTATATATTTACATATATTAATATTTATATTTTTCTATACTTATAAACCTACTTACAAATTTAATAGACCTTTTTAGCAACTTAATAATTTAATGAAAAATTGATAGTCCTTGAGTATAACTATAATTATTGTTATTAACTAGTTATTATTTCTTATCTCTACCTAACTTTTAAATTATAAGTGTTACTTAATATCAGTCATAGAGTGTGAGGGTGTATTACTAATGCAAATAAATATTGGAATAAAAATAGGGATAGAAGAATAAGAGAACATAGATCAGGGAACAGAAATAAAAGAAACAAAAGAAGATAAGAGGGAGGATTAACAAGGAAGCCCCTAGAAGAGTGAGATTATAGTTAAACATTGGATGAAAATCTGGGATAATAGAAATAAAATTCTAGAAAAGCAACAGACGATTTTAAAAGAAATGATGAGTATTACAACCACTACTTTGAAAACTGGGAAGAAAACCACCCCAACTTCATCGGCAGTAGCAGCTTCTCCATAAAACCAGAGGCTGATCGACAAGAAAACCATATCCTGATCCAAATGAACAAACAATGCAATTAATGCAAACTACTCTAAAAGATGGGTTCTATACAGAAAGCAATCCAGAAAAATGATCAAAGAATAAAAAATAATTGAAAAAAGAACAGCAGAGAGAAAGACAATTACATTTAATAGACCAGAGAACAATTGGGAAGAATAAAGAATTAGAAGATGTGTTAACTCACTTAGAGATGGATCGGGCTTCCTTCTATATACGCTTTCAGAATGTTGTAGAGTATAAGGAAAAAGACCTAGCAATGACAATGGTGGAGCTAATAGCAAAAACTCTTCAGCGGGATAGCCAAAGAGATTTTATAGGAGTTTGATGAGGTATATAGAGGTTATACAAATTATGCTAGATGCCACAGGCTACCAAGGGAGGTCCACATTCGATTTGCATGTAAAAAAGTAAGGATTATAGTTTACAAAAGCACCAGAGATGACCTGATGGTATATAGAGACAAGGAGATAATAATGCTGAAACAAATTCCAAAGAGGATAAGGGAACAAAGGAGAGACTACCATTCCTTGGCTACCTTACTAAACAAACAATGTATATTAATTAGAATAATAATAATCCTGGAAGGATGTCTTTGGCAAGACAAAAAAAATTAAAGTAGATACACGAGAGAAGGCACAAGAATTTTATGACCAACTTACTGGTCCAGAAGAGAAACATAGAAGCGACAAAGATTTAGAATGAAGAAATCCAAAAGAATGGCAGAAACCAGGAAAAGGGAAGGATCAGGAGGAAGATAATGGAGAGGAGGAAGAACTTCAGGAGGAGGGAGTAAGAACAAGAGCTCAAAGGGAGAAAAAAACGAAAAGAAGACAACAACCAGCACAACAATAAAAGGATGGAAATGAACTGAAGTTATTTTTGGTAAACATCAATGGAGTCAACTCCCCAATTAAAAGAAAACAAATATTTACGAAATTAATAAAACAAGAAATGCACATTGTATGTCTCCAGGAGGTGCACATCCAAAAACAAGATGTAAAATAGCTGCAATGTAATAAATTGGGAGATCTCTATATAGCCCTGGCAGGAAAAAAAAAAAAAGAGAGGTGGCAGTGTATATAAGAAAAGAGATAAAAGCCAAACAAGTATAAGCTGATACAAAAGGAAGAATATTGATGATTGACATAAAGGTAGATTCAAAAGATATACTATTAGTAGTTATATATGCACCTAACGACAAAATGTGATAGGTGATTTTAATGTGATCGTAGACCCAAAGAAAGATTACATTAGTGCTCAAAGAAGTAAAAGAAATAATATACTCCCAAGCCATTTTTTGAAATGGCAGAAGAATTTAACTTGATTGACATTTGGAGAACTCATAATCCTTTCCAAAACAAATATACTTTTTACTCAAATCCTCACAGATCCTGGTCAAGGATAGATATGGCTTGGATAAGGTCACACCTGCTATTTATTTTGACATTAAAAACATTACTAATAAAAATAAGAGCCAACTGAGAAATAAGGGGACTTAAAATCAAACAAGAGGAGTATAAAGTTCAGGCCTTTGCAGATGATTTTGTGTTTTTCATAGAAGAACCATTGGAGATGGGACAAAAATTAATGAGGGAGAGATTAATTTGGAGAGATAGCTGGCTTTACAATCAATAAGGAGAAAACTAAGATGTTAATTAAAAACCTAACAGATGAACAGAAGAGGGAACTAGAAGGGAAAATGGAACTGCAGGTAGTTAAAAAAACGAAATATTTGGGCATTTGGTTGACAGCGAGTTGCTCGTCAATTAAACAAGATAATTACTGTATATAAATTTATTTCAACAAATTAAAAAGGATTTAGAAATATGGGGGAAATTAAAATTGTCTGTTAGGAAAAATAGCAGCAATCAAAATGAATATCCTTCCAAAATTACTCTATTTCAGACGATTTCCATGAAGCTAGATAGAAATTTTTTTCACAGGTCTAAATAAAATAACTACAAAATTTGTTTGGGCTGGAAAAAAAGCAAGAATAAAATTAAGTACCTCACAGGACAACAAAAGTAGAGAGGGATTTGGATTTCCAGCTTGGGAAACGTACTTTGAAGCAGCAAGCCTGTCATGGTTCAGAAAATGGGTCAATTTGAGAAATACAAGAATTTTAACTTTGGAAGGCCACGATCTTCAAATGGGCTGGCATGCCTTCTTGTGGTGTTCTAGGAGGAAAGCCCACCAATATTTTTACAGGCATAAGATAAGGAACTCACTGATTCAGACCTGGGAGAAAATAAAAAATAATCATATAAAAATTCCAGGATGGCTATCAATGATGGAGACAATGATATACCCCAATACATTAGATATGGGGGAAATGGCTAGATACCACGAAATATTAGATTCTCAAGGAGCACTAAAATCCAACCAGGAAGAGACCAGGGATTATTTATAGACTGGTGGCCGTATTTACAAATTAAATAATTAAGTAATTTTAATTAAAATTAAATTAATTTTAAATTTTTTAATTTTCAAATCTGATTATTTTAATCTTTATTTCGGCCAACTATTTAATCTATTTTAATTGTATCTTAACTTTTGTCAATTTTGTTTTTAGAAGGCTGTACACTGCCCCGAGTCCTTTGGGAGAGGGGCGGTATAGAAATCTTGTTATTAAATTAAATTAAATTAAACATATTGAATGAATCTCAAATTTCAGTTAATTCAGTATTAATTGAAGTCAGTTCTCAGGGATCACCAAGATTTTAGTGTAGCATCTTGGCCTATTAATAGGCAAGTATAATTGTAAGCAATTATAAGTGCCCTCAAAGCAGTGGTGAAATTCAATTTTTTTTTATTACCGGTTCTGTGGGTGTGGCCACAGGATTAAACATCACCAGGTGCAGAATTAAGCTTCACCAAAGTTACAATGTAATTAAGGAGAGAGGCAGTTTTCTGTGAGCAAGGCAATAAAGATTAGGCTAGAAACAACTGCCTTACTGACAGGATTAACCCTGCAAAGTTAATCTTTACAGGATTAACCCTGCAAAGTGGGAGAAAAACAAAAGGAGATTTCTTCTAATAACCTGTTCTATAGAACCGGTGCCAACTGGCTGAATTTCACCTCTGCCTCAAAGTACAGGTAGTCTTTGATTTATGACCACAATTAAACCCACAATTTCTGTCGCTAAGTGAGTGGTGCCCCATTTTACGAACTTTTGACACAGTTGTTAAGCAATTCACTGCAGTCGTTAAGCGAATCATGTACTGTAGTTCCTAAGTGAATCTGGTTCTCCCCATTGGCTTTGCTTATCTGAAGCCCAGCTGGGAAGGGCACCAAAGGACAGGCACATGACCCCAGGACAGTGCAACTGTCATAAATACGTCAATTGCCAAGCACCCAAATGTTGATCATATGACCATGGTGATGCTATAATGGTCAATTGGTCCTATGTGTGAAAACCAGTCGTAAGTCTTTTTTTCAGTGCTGTTGTAACTTCGAACCATCAGTAAATGTATGGTTGTAAGTCAGGGACTACCAGTATGCGTGAAGTAGCTGAACATACAGAGGAAATTTGGGGGTAGAAATAACCAAAGAAAAGACACATAGATGGAAAAATATATTTCTTACCGGAGAAACTGCTATATTTTCCCTGGCTCCGGCTGTGAATGGTTCCAATTGTTGGCTCCTGTGATGGTGTTTCTGGGTTGTACCGAGCCAGCTGGACAAACTGGTTTTCTGTACAACGGCGTCCTCGTTCTCATCTTTGCCTGGACTTTGCCTTTCATGTTTCACCGAGGATCGATGCCAGTTGGTGCCACTTTCTCTTCCCCTTCCATAATCCGATAAATCCAGAGGTGCTTCCGTGGCACTGTCCTGCACAGATGTGGCTTTCTCTCCTCGATCTAGGTTTTCTCTATTGACCTGGAACAGCTGCTCTAGTGTGTCGTCCACCAAATCTTCTGGACAGGATTTTTCCTTCTTCTCTTCTTTGCCGACGCTTGGCGATAGGGAAGGGGTCTGACTCCAAGACTGATCTGAACTGTCCTCGTTTTTCCCTTTCCCTTCCTGCTGCATCAACAAGTAGCGGAGCTTCTCTGAGCTACTAAGCAGCTGGAGCCTGTTTTCCAAATGGCGGTCCTTCATGTACAACACAGCGCCAGGAAGTTCCAAGATGGAAGCCTGATCTTCCCACTCATCTTGCGGCTTCATTCGACTGCCAACTTCCTTAGCCAGGAACAGGTGGTGAGGGAAGTCACCCTCTTTGTTGGCGGAGTTATTCCGGAGGCCAAGATGATGCAGGGCTAAGCTTTGGTTGAAGAGGTAGAGCTGTTCCTTTTTGGTGGCGAACCTCAGGTTCTCACAAGACGAGGGGGAGGCACGGCAATCCGATTTGTTGGCTCTTAAAAATCTAAAAGAATCAGTACCGTTATTTTGGGAAACAAACCGCCAAGATTTCATAGTTGTAAGCAGCTCAGGTTCTTCCACAGTGATTTTTTTTTTAATTTTAAAAACAAAATTTATTAAATATATACACTTTAAAATACACAAAATCTAAAGGCACAGTGATTTTACTCTAGGGATAATTCCCTTCTTATTCAGATTTACAACCATTCATTTAATGACTGAAGCTACAATGACACAGAAAAAAGTGACCTGTAACCGTTTTTCACACTTACAACCATTGCAGCATTTCCATGGTCACGTCATCAAAATTCGGACACTTGGCAACTGACTTGTATTTATGATGGTTGCAGTGTCCCAGGGTCACATGATCCCCTTTTACGACCTTCTGACTAGCCAAGTCAATGGGGAAGCCAGGATCGCTTAAACAACTATGTTACCGACAACCATAGGGATCCACTTAACAGCTGTGACAAAAAAAGGTTGTAATATGGGGCAAAACTCACTTAACACCTGTCTTGTTTAGCAAATTAGCTAAATTTAGCAATTTAGCTCAATTGCGGTCATAAGTCGAGGACAACCTGCAGTGTAGGAATTGGAGAGATAAACCCTTACGCTTCAAAGGTGGGACTTCGATCACGACGAGGAGATGGTGGTGTTTTGCTTGTCAGGGGTGGGGAGCCACTTTCTGGGTAATCTCTTTCTTGAGAGGAGGTTCGGGATCCTGTTCTCATCAGCTCAATGGTTCCTTGCAACTGGTTGATCCTCTTCTGAGAGCTCTAAAAACAGAGAAGGAATAGGTGAGGACAATAACAAATTTCGGGACTTCAATGGAATGATAGAAGATACTATCTCTCATTTAGGATTGAACTATGGGATCCTTGGTGATAGCTAGCTAGATAATAGACAGATAGATGATAGATAGATAGA
>JAEANM010026794.1:0-10665 GCA_017656035.1 Myanophis thanlyinensis | reverse complement strand
GAATTACAAAGCTTGTTCACCGCTATGATAAGTGCCTCAATTTGTTCGGTGAATATGTTGAAAAGTAGTATTTAAGTTTCACTTTCAAGTGTACATAATAATTTTTTTTCCTACACTTTGTTTTTTTTTTTCTATCACAAAACGTAATCTATTTTGTGGATAACCCTCGTATATCCTATTCTCTGGGACAGCAGAGGTCTTAGTCTACTATGCAACAGCCATTTAGATATACAAAGAAGGCTATCATATTCTCTTTGCCGTTGTCATTTTTCATGGCTAGATATATCCAATTCCCACTCCCAGTCCCTTGGTCACCTTGGTTGACCTTCTCAGAATTTTTGCAGTTTGTCTGCATCCTTCTTAAAATGTTTTGTCCAGAGCCACATAGTTAATTATTACTTTCTGGGGAGGTTTTTTTTAGCATCCCTCCCTCCTTCTCTCCCTCTCCCTTTCTCTCTCTTTCTCTCTTTCCCATATTTATTTGGCTGCACATCTTATAAATCATCACACTACATTTTAGCCAATATCATTATTCATCATGGTTCAAAAAGACAAGGTGAAAGCCTGTAAAACAATCTTGGGGATATACCTGATCCCAGATAGCTCATTATAATAATGGAGAAATAATTGTATAAAGCTGAGATAATATCAGAGAAAAGGAAAAACTATTGTCAAGGTTAGAGTCAATACGAAGAAGTTCAAAACATGAATACTAATGCCATTAAATGCTGTGGGAATAAGGCTATTTAAATATAGCCCTCAGCTAGTTCCAGTGTTCTATTTGTAGCGAGCAATAGTTCACTAATAACAAATGTTCAGGAATGAAGATTTTAGCAGATTTTACAATGTCCTTTTATAGCGGGTGCACACATACACACACAAAAGGAACATTACTTTAAAATGTCAGGCTCTACAAAAAAAGTGTTACTTGTTTCCTTGTCACTATTATGCATGGTAGGTTTTATCCATGTGCCAACCATTTTTAATTGGATTTTACTGTCATAGTATGAATCAGGTTGTCTCGGTTCTAAATATTTTTAATCATATTTCGAACAGTTGAGCATATTTTGGCTGTGAATGATAGAAACCGAAGCCTAATATATCCAGACAGTGCTGGTTGGAGGAGACTGTTCTCACCGATAAAAGATTGGATTGTGTTCATTTCATCACTAAGAGTGTTCTCTTAAAATATGTGCACCCAACCCTTTTTTCATAAAGACATACGTTTTAGTAAAAAGGAAAATAGCACTTGTTCAATTCAGGGTCTGCAGAAATAAATGGTCAGAAAGTTAAAGTAACTGAATGGGCTGCCAGAACTTCAAATATCTGGGATCTGGGTTGTTCGCTCAAGCATCTGGAATGTATAAATTTAAAGAACTTGGACATCTATTGATCATATCCTTGGGGAAGAAAGGAAGAATGAAATTGTAACCTTTGGTCTACGAATAAATGAGATAAAAACATACTTTTTAGCTGCTTCAGGAAAGCTCCTGCATTTTTGTTCCCCACCTGTCTTTTAATCTGATTCTGTAGTTAACAAGTTTTTTTTATTAGGTTTTCTTGGTGTACAAGTCAAAGTACGATGACAGAATAATACAATAGCAGAGTCGGAAGGGACTTTGGAGGTCTTCTAGCCCAACCCCTGCTTAGGCAGGAAACCCTATATACATTTCAGACAAATGGTTGTCCAATCTCTTCTTTAAAACTTCCAGTGTTGGAGAATTCACAACTTCTGGAGGCAAGTCGTTCCACTGACTAATTATTCTAACTGTCAGGAAATTTCTCCTTAGTTCTACGTTGTTTCCCTCCTTGATTAGCTTCCCTCCATTAACACTAGGCAAGATCATTTTTCTCAATACTTGTAGATGCAAAGTTTGCCTATTAAGCCCCTCCCCCCTAAATTATAGTCTTTTTAAATTGTTCCAAAACGCTTAGGTAGTATCCGCCGACACTTTAGACCAGGAGTGTCAAACTTGCATTGCCATGGCAGCATCACGTGACACATCACAACTTTTTCCTCCTTCGCTAAATCGGGCGTGGGCGTGGCCAGTACCTGAGACATCTGGCCCGCGGGTCACGAATTTGACAACCGTGCTTTAGACTGTCTAAAAATCCCTTTTGGGTCATCCTTCTTCTCCATCACATCATAAGTTCTTCCCTTTTTCCATTTCTACTGTACTCTGGTGATAGAAATTAGGATATTACATTACAAGAGGCAAACATCTGGATCACCTACAGATGCCAACAAAGAGATGCAGAACAACTAGGTATTTTTCTGACATCTATTAGTCATCTTTAAGTTTTGTAGCCTGATTGTTGAAGCTTTGGATATAGGAAAAGGGTGTTGTTGTTGTTGTTGTTTTGTTTTTTGCTTCATTAGATTGTTTGGATGTTCTTAGTCCTCAGAGAAAGAAGCAATGTCAATATCAGTGCGGAATGTGAGAAAGAAAGATTAGAAGAAGAAAGACAGAGAGAGAGAGAAAACAGTGGATTGAAAAGAAAAAGGAAAGGGAAACTGAGGCTATTCAAACCCAATCTCTTTCTTCCAGCCCTCACTCTAAAAGTTGTTTCAATATGAGTATTTGGAGTCCTTGGTGCTGTTAAACTATAGCACTTAGCAACCGCATTTAGACTTATATCCTGCTTTATAGTGCTTTACAGCACTCTTTGGGCAGTTACAGTGTCAGAAATCTGGGTCCTCATTTTACTGACCTCAAAGGATAGAAGGCTGAGTCAACCTTGAGCCGGTGAGAATTGAACTGCCAAACTGCTGGCAATCGGCAGTCAGCAGTCAGCAGAAGTAGCCTGCAGTACTGCATTCTAACCACTGCACCAACACGTTGTTTACTTGCAGATATTTGGGACCCGGGTACTTAAGGGACTGCCTGTTGCCACCATCAGCCTCCAGCCGACCTGTGCATTCCCACAGGGCAGGCCTCCTCGGGGTTCCATTGTCTGGACAGTGCCGTCTGACAGCCCCGAGGGTGCGAGCCTTCTCTGTGGGTGCACCCTCTCTCTGGAACGAATTGCCCCCGGAGATCCGGACCATTACGGACCTGTGGACCTTCCAGTGCACATTAAAAACCCACCTGTTTCAGCAGGCTGGTCTGGCCTAGTACTTAATGGAGTTTTAAATTTGTTTTAAACTAGTTCTAATTTTTAATTATTTTTTTAATTTTAACTGTTTTATATTGAGTTTTAACTGATTGGCCATTATATATATTTGTAATTTTTAATCTGGTTTTAATTGTATATTTATGTTTTTTATTAGGCTGTACACCGCCTTGAATCCTTCGGGAGGGAGGCGGTATAGAAATGTAATAAATAAAATAAATATTTCATTACCCAACTAGGTAACATTTTCAGGGTTGGAATAGAGTGAAGTTTGCTCACTGTTAACAGGATTAACACCATACAATTCCCTAATCAAAGACAAAAAAACCCAATACTGTTGTTGCAAACCCTTTTCCCTTCTAATCCTGATAATATCACCCAGTTGGGTAATGAAATAGCCGCAAACAATTCAGTTTGAAGAGCACCAAGGGCTCCACAGTTTAACCCTAAGATGTATTCTCCTGTATTGATCATATAAATACGATCCTTGGGCTAAAATCAAATGGATAGTCTAAAAGAATATTGGCAATGTGCAAAGAACCATCCCATAAATACATTCTTATATTAGAGCTTCTTAAAAAAATATATGTTTTTCTTAACACTGTAGATTTAACAAAAATGTTGTGTTAACATGTTCCTGACACTTTTGGAGAGCTAAGTTATTACTATATTTGAATAACAACATTTTCAATGTGTAAAGCTATAGCTACTGCTCATATTTATTCATTCTTTTTTTGAACCATACTTGTAAATGGTAACACTTTATTGTCATAATATTTTTTTAAATAAAGGATGTAAGTATAGACTCACAATGTTCTCTATTATCTAATGAATATCTTAACACACACACACACATACAATATTTTGGGGTCTCGTATATTCCTGGTATTAATTACACACTTGTTCCCTTTGTTATATTAGTAATTTGATAGAGCTAACCAACAAAGCAGGCCTCAAATAACTGATATTCATTTTAGTTCTACTAGTACAGAAATATATCATTTTCTTTGTTTTGGTTGTTGCTTAAAATGTAAGCAGTGCTGGATTTCATGTTTCTATTAAGTAATGTTTTGCAGATGCTAAATTACAGCAGTAAGCCAAGGATACACACGTGATATCCTCATAAATGTCAGATGAATTCTTTATGATTGGTGCTATTATAGTGAATACCAAACAATTTCATTATAATTAGTGCTATTACAATGAATACCAGAGGAATTCATGATAATTAGTAGTACTACACAGAATAACAAATGAGTTTCAAGCAGAAGGCTCAGTGAGTTATTTCAAGGAAACACCAAGTCAGAACTTTTCATGGTTTAGGGCAGTGGTGGCGAACCTTTTACTTACCGAGTGCCAAAAAGTACGTACTTTGTGCGTGCCATCCGCACTTGCATGTGGCTCCACCACATGCGCTGCATTTGCAACCACACCATCTGCACATGCATGCTGCTTTTGCACATTGCAATGCACATGTGCTGCACACAGGCACTCACACACACATGAGCAATCGCGTGTGCATGCGCAGGAGAGCTCCGAAGACCAGCTGGATTTCCTGCTGCAATCATGCACATGTACAGCAGAGGCCCGAAGACCAGCTGGGTCTCTGCAATTGCTCATTGCATGCGCATGCTCAGCTGGAGGTAAGTTGGCCGACAGCTTGTGTGCCCAGCAAGATGGCTCTGCGTGCCACCTGTGGCACCCGTGCCATAGGTTCACCATCATAGGTTTAGGGCATTTAAGGTGGACTTAGTAGAAATGGCCAGAATTGTGTGGCTGAGACATGATAAAATATTGGGTTATTTTCTCTGATCATATATAATTCATTTTCTTATGGGAAAAAAAATCTTCTGAATTGAGAAAAATTCTGAGCCCACACTTTTTTTTCCTATCTGGATGAAACTCCATACAAAAATTGTCCTCTTATCACCTACTCATGATGACATTGTATTTTAATGTTTTCAGTCTACATAAACATGTAATAAATACAGGGGTCAACTCCACAATAAGTATTATTCTATCAGAGCCGCCTTTAGTAGAGATTTGTGGAAAGAGTGAAATAGTTATGACCTTAAGAATGTAAGAAATTGGTTTCACAGCATTCATTTGTCTAGCTCAGGGGTGGGCAATTACGGCTCCTTCATGACTCGTGGACTTCAACTCCCAGAATTCCTGAGCCAGCCATGCCCACCCCTGTCCTACACCAACCAGTACAGGTAATCCTCCATTTACAACGGTTAATTTAGTGACCGTTCAAAGTTACAACGGCGCTGAAAGAAGGGACTCCTGACCAGGTTTTTTTCACGTTTGCAGCAACTCCACGGTCACCTGATCAAAATTCAGATGCTGGGCAACTGGCTGGTATTTATGACGGTCGCAGTACTCCCGGGATCATGTGATCCCTTTGGCGACCCTTCTGACAAGCAAAGTCAACGGGGAAGCCAGATTCACTTAACATGTTACTAACTTAACAACTGCAACAATTCACTTAACAATAATGGCAAGAGGGGTCGTAAAATGGGGCAAAACTCACTTAACAAAGGTTTCACTGAGCAAGAGAAATGTTGGGCTTCACTCTGGTCGTAAGTCGAGGACTACCTGTACATGGTCCTGTTGTTCATGACCTTGAGTAAACCTGGACTGTTGTTTTTCAGGACTTAAAAATTAATGGATACTACAGAGATACTACTGGAGCAGGGATTTGTCAGTTATCAAGATGAGTTGGTTCTTTTTGGCTTACGACTGAGATGTGCTACTTAATTTTTGTCATTAATGGAAGCATCAGTGGCCTCACTGAGTCACCAGTCCATCTAGAAAGGACCGGACCTAGATTTTATGATCAAGGTTCCAATTTTACTGGGAAAAATATGTACATGGATTCAATCCCTGACCTGTTTTTATTTAAACAAACAGCTTTGTCCTCCTTATATAATGCCACAATAAAGAACACATTCATCAAAAAGGAAGATGACTTCCACACAAACACAAACACAAACACACACACACAGCTTGTTCTTACCTCAAAAAATCCAATTGTTTAAGAAGTCCTAATTTCTCCCTTTCTAATATTTCTGTCACTCGGCAAACCTCGCTGGAGAAAAAAACAAAAACAAAATAAGAGTTATGCAAAATCCAGTTCAACCTGCTTAGACAAAATACCAAATAGAGCTGTGATTTACTCTCTCTTGTTAAATATTGCACTAATAACTACAGATACGGACCAAATTCCTAATTACTCCAGTTTATTTATTGTTAATGGCTACTTTTAATCTAAATTTGGACAGAAAATTGCCCTTGAGACACAATAAAAGCAAAGCAAAGATCCAGTGTGGGAAGATTGTTAAACTTTCCTTTTTATGGGGAGAAAAGAACCCCACAATTTTACAGATGCAGCCTTAGTTCGATGAAGCTCAATTTTAACTAAGGGAAATCAGCAAATTTTATTCCATGCCTTGCTGAATGTTGGTCTGTTCAATTTATTGTTTATTCTCTCCCCCAGATGAAGCAAATCACAATCTAACAAAGGAATCGGCTGCGGACATAATAAAATGAATGAATGCGGCTGGTAATAAGTGTCGTTATGAATCTCTTCTCTGATAAGAGACTTTTCCAATTTTTCATTCACTAAAATTCCATGAAACTAAAACAGCAACAGCAAAAACTAAAAGCAAACGGGATGCACACCCAGCACAAAAACACAATGCTCTTGAAAGCCAGTGGGGGAAAATAAATGTTATTTGTATTCTAACAGAGTAATATTTTTCATAACAAGGGGAGAGAGATGGCTTGAGAGGCTGAAGGGCTGTGATTTTTACACTTGATGCAATCCCAAAGATTTGCTATGGTAATGGACAGGTTGACAGATGAGGTCAGACAGGAATCCCCGTGGACAATGATGTTTGCGGATGACATTGGGATCTGGAGTGAGAGCAGAGAGCAGGTGGAGGAACACCTGGAAAGGTGGAGGTATACTCTGGAAAGAAGAGGAATGAAGGTCAGTTGTAGTAAGACAAAATACATGTGTGTGAACAAGAGGAAGGGAAGTGGAACAGTGAGGTTACAGGGGGCTGAGGTCAAGAAGGTGCAGGAGTTTAAGTATTTATTTATTTATTTATTTATTGGAGTTTACATATTTGGGGTCAACAGTCCAGTGTGACGGGGAGTGTGGAAAAGAGGTTAAGAGGCGAATGCAGGAGGGTTGGAATGGGTGGAGAAAGGGGTCAGGAGTGTTGTGTGACAGAAGAGTGTCAGCAAGAATCAAAGGAAAGGTGTACAAGACAGTAGTGAGTTAAGAGTAGTGGGTCAGAGACTGTAGCAGTGAGGAAAAGACAAGAGGCAGAGATGGAGGTAGCAGAGATGAGGATATTGAGGTTCTCCTTAGGAGTGACCAGGATGGACAGGATTAGGAAGGAGCACATCAGAGGGACAGCTCAGGGCGGCTGTTTTGGGGACAAGGCCAGAGAGGCCAGATTGAGATGCTTTGGACCTGTGCAGAGGAGGGAGAGTGGCCATATTGGTAGAAGGATGTTGGAGATGGAGCTACCAGGCAAGAGGTCCAGAGGAAGGCCAAAGAGGAGATATATGGATGCGCTAGAAGAGGACATGAAGTTAACTGGGGTGAGAGTGGAGGATGCCGAGGATGGAGTTAGGTGGGAAAAGAGGATTCGCTGTGGTGACCCCTAACGGGAACAGCCGAAAGAAGAAGAAGACGCAATCCCAAAGATGATGGGCTGTGAGGGACCAGGGCCCTTAAATAGGGCACCAAGGATTTCAAAACCCAATCAGATTTGGCTGCCCTACTCAAAGATGTGTCCTCAGACATTCATTCCCCATTTTTCAAACCATCCAGAGATATAAAGCAAACATGAGTTTCCAAATTCAGAATGTAATGTCTTCCCATTCTCGAGGGGAAATTACAACAGATCTGATTTTCACAACATTTTGCTCTTGTACAAGATCGTCCCTGAACTTACAACAGTTCATTTAGTTCCCGGTTAAAGTTACCACGGCACCGATTTAGGATCACCTTTCACGCTTAACGACTGTTTGCGGCATCTCCAATGGCAGGTGATCGAAATTCAGACCCTTGGAAACCGGCTCGTAATTAGGACCGTTGCAGGGGAGCCATATTCACTGAACAACCGGGTTACTGACTTAACAAGTGCTGTGATTCGCTGAACAACGGTGGCAAAAAAGGTCGTAAAAGGAAGCTCACGGAACCCTCACTTAGCAACAGAAAGTTTGGGCTCAATTGTTGTAAGTCAAGGACTATTCCATCCTAAACTTATTTTCCTAGAATTGTGTTTTCCAGTTGGTGATCCATCACCTCAAGTGCAGAGAAGAGCAACTAAGATGATTAAAAGTCTGGAGGCTAAAACATATGAAGAACAGTTTCAGGATTTGGGTTTGGCCAGTCTAGAGTAAAGAAGGAGTAGGGGGGACATGACAGCAGTATTCCAGTATTTGAGGGGCTGCCCCAAAGAAGAGGGGATCAATTTATTCTCCAAAGCACCAGAAGGCAGGACAAGAAACAATGGATGGAAACTAATCAAGGAGAGAAACAACCTAGAATTAAGGAAAAACTTCCTAACAGTGAGAACAATTAACCAGTGGAACTGCTTGCCACCAGAAGTTATGGGTGCTTAAGCACTGGAAGCTTTTAAGACGAGACTGGACAGTCACTTGTCTGAAATGGTATAGGATTTCCTGCTTAAGGAGGGGGCTGGACTACAAGACCTCCAAGGTCCCTTCCAGCTCCATTCCGATTCTGATTCTAATTTAGCCCACCTTGGCTAACTCCATCAACTTTTGCAGCCATTCATCCATTGTGGGAATCAAAGTATCCATTTCCATTTTTGGGCGTAAATGATCTTTCTGCCATCAACATATATATAACATCAACGTTCCAATTTCTTTTTCCCAAGTCTTTTTCCATTAAATCCAAAAAGAAAGTGTCTGGTTTTGTCTTTTAATACACCCTTTGAGAATCTCCTGTATTAAGATGTGACGCCTACTCCGATATTTCTTTGCTTTGTCACCATAAAGAATAAAGGGTCCCTTCACCACGGATCCAGAGGTGAAATTCAACCGGTTCTAGCAGGTTCGCTAGAACCGGTAGTAAATTTTCTAAGCACTTCAGAGAACCGGTTGTTAGAAGAAATCTCCTTTTGTTTTTTTCCCACTTTACAGGGTTAATCCTGTAAGGAAGGCAGGAAAGAAACATCCTGGGGTTGTTTCTAGCCTAATCTTGATTGCCCTGCTCACAGAAACTGCCCACCCAGTCACATGACCCACCCAGCCATACCCACCCAGCCACGCCCACAGAACTGGTACTAAAAAAATTTGAATTCCACCACTGATTTATTCTAATAGTAAGATCCATGCATACTTTATAGGGATGTGAAAGCATGTCCCTGAAAGCCCATTTATTATTGTGTGTGTGTGTTGTCTTTGTGGTCTTTTCCACATCATCCCTGCTCCTGGCAGCCAAAGCAATGGGCCAGTTTTGCCATTTCCCATGATCTCAGCCTTTTATATCTGTCCTAAATTTTTTTAAAAAGTGGGTCTGTTGATACAAGGCGGGAAGGAGCTCAAGGTGAGCTGCAGTCTGCCACATTGCCAGAAACATGATTTAAAGCTAATCAAACAATGAATTGAGCAGGCAAGTAAACCCAACATGCATTCTTTGTTTTCATTTAATCATGTTAAGGTATTATCTGTCTCTGGGAAAAAGACATTATGTGAACAAGCTTTGTAATGACAAATGTGTTCCTGTCCCAAACTCAAATTCTGACATCAGGAGAAATTATAGGATTATAAGAGAAAGAAAAGGGTATTTTAAAAAGTTCAAAAACACGAATCCACCAACATTATGCAATTCCTAAAGATACAAATAAATACAGATGTTGCTGTAGATCTATTTATCACACATATACCAGACATTTCGTAGGACAGACAATAGCCTCACTCTGTAAACCGCTTGGAGAGGGCTGTGAAGCACTGTGAAGCGGTATATAAGTCTAAGTGCTATTGCTACCAGTGTTGATAAAGTTAATGCTTGAATCTAGATTTACTTTACAAACCTTGTTACTAAACTTAACATCTGCAGAGGTTCACTTCACAACTGTGGCAAGAAAGATCATAAAATGGGGCAAAACTCACAACAGATACTTGCTTAGCCACAGAAATTTTGAGCACAATTGTGGTCATACATTGAAACTGCCTGTAGTATGTTCATTTGCTACACGTCTTTCTGGCAGATGAATTCTTTTTTTTTATCATTTCTGCAAAATGTGTTTGATGGCATTGCAAACACAGTGCTGCCGCTCTTTGAATAAGATTTGTGCAAACGTTCTATACCTTCTTGGCCATTATGGCAATAAAATATCATGGTCCTCACTTTTGCTTACCATGCCTTGGTCCAACCTCTTGGTTGTTTCTCTTGTCTACTACAATTGTCCCTGGATCTCCTAACACAGGCATCAACATCCTGCAGAGGAATTTCTGGAATGAGCTGTCTTACTTGAACTTTTCAAGAACTCAAAAATCTCA
>JAEANM010026793.1:0-10666 GCA_017656035.1 Myanophis thanlyinensis | reverse complement strand
TTTATTCTCTTGTATTTTTATCTGCTGTAAACCGCCCTGAGTCCCCAGGGAGAGGGGGCGGTATATAAATTTAATAAATAAATAAATAAATACCAGGAAAGATTCTGGAAAAGATGATCAAGCAATGACAAAATGACAAAATTAGTGGACCAGAGGAATGTTGTTGATATAATTTACTTGGACTAAATGAATCACAAGTTGGAATTAAGATTTCTGGGAGAAATATCAATAACCTCAGATTTGTAGATGATACCACTCTAATGGCAGAAAGTATAGAGGAACTAAATAGCCTTTTGATATGGGTGAAGGAGGAGAGTGCAAAAGTTGGCTTGAAACACAACATTAAGAAAACTAAGATCGTGGCACCTGGCCCTCTCAACTTCTGGCAAATAGATGGAGAAGAAATGGAGGTAGTGACATATTTTATTTTTCTGAGCTTCAAGTTCACTGCAGATGGGAACTACAGCCAAGAACTTAAAATACACTTGCTCCTGGGAAGGAAAACCATGGCAAAGCTAGACAGCATACTAAAAAGCAGAGACATCACCCTGCCAACTAAGGTGTGTATAGTCAAAGCTATGGTTTTTACAGTTCCAATGTATGGCTGTGAAAGTTGGACCATAAAAAAGGCTGAGTGCCAAAGAATTGAGGCCTTTGAACTATAGTGCTAGAGAAGACTTCTGTGAGTCCCTTGAACTGCAAGGTGAACAAACCAGTCAGTCATAGAGGAGACTATTCTTGAAAAGGCCAGATCCTGACGATAAAACTCAAATATTTTGACCACCTAATGAGAAGGAAGGACTCACTGGAGAAGAGCCTAATGCTGGGAACAATTGAGGGCAAAAGAAGAAGGGGACAGCAGAGAATGAGATGACTGGATGGATTCACTGAAACAGTTGGCATGAGCTTAAATGGACTCTGGAGGATGGTAGAGTACAGGAAAGCCTGGAGGAACATTGTCCATGGGGTCATGATGGGTCCGACATGACTTCGCAACTTACAACAATAACAACAGCACAAATGTAATGTCAGGATCAACAGTTATTGTCCCTATTAGTACTGCATGGGATCAGATGACAACCCCCCTAGAATATTTGCACATCACATACTGACCATCATATTTTAGTAAGGACACTGAAAAACTGAAGCATGGCTGGAGATAAGTAATCAGGATGATAAAAGACCTGAAAAGGAAAATCTATGAGAAATGGATGGATAAGTTGGATATGTTTCACTTCAAGAAGAGAAGACTACAGGGAGCTATAACTGTTTTCAAGTATCTGAAATACTGTTATGAGAAAGTAAGATGAATTATTCAGGCTTGCCCCAGAAATATAGGTCAAGAAAAAACAGATTTAATTTACAAGGAAGTACATTTCTTAATATAAAAAAAGATGATGGAATCTCCTTCATGGAAAATCTTTTAAACAGAGGCTGGATAACCTTTTGTCAAGTATTCTGTAGCAATGAATTCCTGCATTGGTCTGTGGATTATACAAGCTGATCTTCAAAATCTCTCCAGGACTCACATTCTGTGATTTACACTCCTCTAGATAGGGATATTTCAACGCTGCTGTGAGGCACTAAGGAGATAACTAGAATCAGTGTCTAGCAGATGTCATGAGAAGATGAGAAACTTAAATGTGTAGCAAAATAGTAGTGAAGATTTTGAAGATCCCCTGTCAGAAGTACCCTAAAGGAGTAGAAGGCAGAAGGTAATGGAAATTAAGCTGTTTTAGGGCATCAGTGGCAGAAACATATTGTTTCCTTTTGACTAATCCTTTTCCAGTTTGTAGCTGAACTACAAATGCTTATTGGTAGATAATTCAGAAATTTGATGAGCAGTTTCTCATGTGTCAATGAAGCTTCTGTAGCCAGATGAGACTTTAGAGTACTGTCAAGTCAATCTGAGAAAGCTTTGATGGTTAGTGTCGATCAGTGATGCTTTTAATCTTCTTTAAAAAAGTTTTGTTTTATGTGCTAGTTTAAACATATAAAGATTTATTTCCATTCTGACATACTAATTGAATAGGCACTAACACAAAAGAATAATGTGATGTTTAATTGTACAGAGGGGGAAAAATACAACTTGGCTTTAGCTGACTTGTTAAAATGTCTTGAAAATTTAGAGATTTTATTTATTTGTGTCTAGATTTATATCTGTTTTAACTTAGTCATTGAAAATGAAGTGTTTAATCTCCAACGTATATTTATTTTTTATGAATATTTTATGGCTAAAAATATGATAATTTAAAATAAATGAGTACAAATTTCTTCAAATGCTTTGTGAAAGAGAAAAAGTGAGAAGCATTAATTAATCTAGTTTGTAGTAAATTATAGATATTTTTTTTCCAACTGGGTTGCTTACCAGATGTGCTGAATTGCAACTCCATTAGGCAGGGAGGTGTAGTCCATAAGGCCAAAGTTCATGCTTGTGGGACATAACAACAGTTAGTCAGATTGGCTAGGAGGCATGCAAGAAATAATATTGTACTTAAGGTGCAGTATAAAAATTAAAAAATATGAGCCATTTTAAATTTAGACACCTGCTACAACCTGCTTCTTCTTATGAATTATTATTAATTATTTTTGCCTTAATGAGAAGGGAAAACATTACAAGTTTGGGGGTCAAGCTGCCTAGAAGTCAACTAACTTTGCTCCAATTTTGCTAAGATATTTGGGGTCATTCTAGGATGGGCAAAAGGGCAAAAACAAATTGGCTTATTTTCTATGAAAATTTGGACTGGGTGGGACTAAGAGGGAGGAATGCAATGATTAGTATGATACCAGAGACTTTATTGTTTATTTTTATTTCAGGCAGATCATCTACTCAACAACAATGCAATGAACCCTACATCCACTGTCCAGCATCCAAAATACATAGTATGTCTTTACATGGAACAGAAATTTTGTTAAAGGAATTTATATAAGGATGGCTATATAGGTCACGAAGAGACATACCGTACATGCACATATATTTCTAGTCCAGCACTTATTGTGTTTGTGTGTGCACATCCATGTGCGGTAAGTGTTAAACTTCAGTCACACCCTTCCAATTCAAATTCCATTCCCATAAAGTACTGATAGAAAAAATGGTTCCCATTTTGTAGAGAAAAAGAAAAATAGACATTTTAAATTAGCCAATTACACATAAAGATAAAATAGCTGCATGAAGAGAAGTGATGTAAACCCTTCATTTCAGTTTCTCTCTCTCTCTCTCTCTTTTTTAAATTACATTTGAAGATTAAAAACCTTAAAGGGGTATGTGTAAATTACAGGTTCTGGAAGGTGATGTTCTTAATGACTGAATTTCTGCTCAGTAATCCAGATCAATAAACAAAGCTATCTAAGATTGAAAGACATAATAAACTTCTTCTTTTCAATTATCATCATATTTACTATGATGTCAGCTGAAGGTCTTGAGAGAGTTCAGAAAGAGATAACTGTCCCAATGTAATTATACTAACTCTCAGCTGGACCTGGATCTTCTGATTAACATCACAGCATGGTCGTTGTCTTTACATCTATCTGCCACATCAGGGAGACAAATTGCCAAGGTGTTACAAACAAAAGATGATACATAGAAAGTTTCAGACATACAGACATCATTTCTTTTTTATTAACCTTTTTAAACTTTTTTTTTTTTTTATCAAGAAGTGAATTGCTTAGTATGTTCACCTTTGATATAATAATGCCAGTAGTATGCCACCATCAGCCTCCAGCCGACCAGTGCGTTCCCACAGGGTTGGCCTCCTCGGGGTTCCATCGTCGGGATGATGTCTGACAACCCTGAAGGTACAGGCCTTCTCTGTGGCGGCGCCCTCCCTGTGGAATGAACTTCCCCTGGAGATTCGTACTATTACAGATCTCCAGGGTTTCCGACGTGCCCTGAAAACCCATTTATTTCAATGAGCTGGCCTGGCCTGATACCTGAGGGTTTCAATTAATTTTAAATGAAATTTTAAATTTTATATTTAACTGTGTTTTAAACTGGGGTTTTGTTTTAATTAATTTTAAACTGAATTTAAAAAGTTAGTTTTAAATGATTAGCCTTCATTTAATTATTTTAATTGATTTTTAATTGTATCTTGTGTTTTTTATTGGCTGTACACCACCCCGAGTCCTTGGGGAGAGGGGGCGGTATATACATTTAATAAATAAAGATAATAATAATAATAATAGTATCATTATAATGCAATATGTGGGTGGATAGCAGTTCCTAAATTCTTCAGCTTATTGACAACTGCATGAAGTTGCAAGTTGTTAATCAACAACCTTCCCATAATATTTATTATAGGAAAATAATCTAATAAATGCTACTTTAATTAATAGTAATATGAATAATAACAGCAGCAACAAATTATAATAGATATAGTCCTACCCATCCTTGGGATGAATTTTTGAAGAAGCAGTATGGTTAACTAGCTGTCTGGCTTTGAGGAAGTCATATTCTCTCATCTATCAACAGGGAAACTGAAAAATATTTATCTGCAAACCTGCACTATATTATTTCCTAATCTTAAATGAAGAACTGACCATTCTACAATGGATCTGTTACAATAATAACAATACCAAAAAATAAATAAATAAAAATGTTCAAAATGGAAACAATCTTGTAAAGTCCTATACTTATTGGAGCACAAGGCAACTTGTTAGATACATGTTATATTTTAAGTTTTTACTTGGATAATTTTAGATTCCAGGCTGAAATTTAAATGTCCAAAGGGCAATAGTGAAAGATATGATTCTTCTTTGTCATTTCTTTATACTGTGTTTATTTATTTATTTAGACAATTTATTTGCCTCCCATCTCATATCCCAAAACTCTGTGTTAAGAATGGATTAATAATTTAATAATACAGAGCTATATGCATTTATAAACACAAACACCACACCACACACTACAATCATTTTGGCTATTCAATTTCACGAAGGATTGGAGGCAGTTTACATCCAGAATAATAGCATTAAAAAAATTAAATATTCACCCAATAATGATGTCGGCTTTATTTGCAATGTATCCACAACATCTGCAAAATAGAAAGTCTTCACTATGTCCTTAAAAATTCATAAAATATTTACAATCTTACTTATAGTTTTGTCTCTGACCAAGAAGGTCAGTTGTCCCATTTCTGTCAATTGTGTTATCTTCACAATCCATTCCTCCATTGTGGAAATAATTTTTGTTCCACTGCTGTGCATAGAATAAATTTGCTGCAGTTACTCTGTATAAAATCAGTCTTCCACAAATCTTTTCTAGTTGGTTATTCCTAAATCCCAAGTTTATGTCTTGCAATTATTTGCAACTTTGTGTGCATTTGTTTGCATCCAATGGGTTTTTCAAAAGTCTAGCATGCATAGTAAAATGTCTCTATATATTTTTCATATTTGCAATGTTGACATACATCTCTGATTAATTTGATGATGATGATGATGATGACGAAGATGATATCCATTCAATCAAGTCCAACTCTTGGGGAGTCTATGGACTGGTCTCTCCAAATCTTCTAATCTTGTACTATATCTTTGAGTTTCTCTGTGATCTGCCTGGTGTCAGTTTTGATGGTGTTCAGCTACTGTGTTCTTTGATGACCTGGTTTCTTTTACCACTAACTCTTCCAAACATAATTGCTTTTTTCATTCCCCGAATAACATGGTCAGAGTAAATGAAATGTAGTTTGTAATTTTGTCTTCTAGTGACATGTCTAGTTGCTGTCACGTAACAACAGTAAATAATTTTATAAAAATATCTCTTAAAGTATAGCACAATATGAATTTCATCCTATTTACCCACATTTTCTAATCATATTCTATAATTTCAACTTCAAGTTATTACATTACTAATGAAAATACTAAGCACTATTCTTCATGTACTATATGTAAAGATATGTGCACTTACTTTACTGTATGTAAAGATATGTGCACTTACCTTCTATAATCAGTAACTGTTTTAATTGAGCTATGATAGTTCAATAATAGTGAAATAGTTAATGTTCAAGCTTGTTTAACCACAGTTAATATTAAATTATTAGTGCTACTCTATTTGGCACGTAATTACACCTCAAGACATAAGGGCAATGCTTTTAAATTTTATTGAGTATAGAAAGAGAAGATTTGGGATAACACAAAGTACAGCAAAATCTTGGTTTCATAAACCATTTTGTGAAAATGGGTTGTGTCCAAAATTACATTATGTGCATCAGTTTATTCCAGTTTTCTCATTAGGTAATTTATATTTTGATATAATTTGTGTAAATTTATATGATTTACCTTGGAAAGATTGAAAATTGTCTGTTGTATTTGTTTCTGTGTGTGTGTGTGAAATCCAAATAATATTTTTGTCTGTTGTTTCCAAAATCCACTGGATGGAGGCTCAGAAAACCAACCTTGTTCTGTGAAAGGATGTCACAAAAGAATTTAATTCTTAACAAATTTTTAACAAGACAATCCTATTTCCATGATCATGGAATATTTTACTTTCTTCCTTTTGAAGTTCAGTTCTCTCACCTCATATCCCTCTCATTTCATTCCTATTGGTTCCTGAGGCTATTTCCAAAGGCAGAGGATTAAAAAAAAAACATATGTTCATATTGTGCACAATTTTACAACCTCTCTTGCTTTGGTTGTTAAGCCTTTAAGTAAATCCAGTTTTTCCCATTGATTTTGCTTGTCAAAACTCCCCAAGAAGGTTGCAGATGGTAGTCACAGACCCAGATATGCTGCAACCATTATCAGTGTATACTAATTGCCAACCACCTAATTTTTACCATGTGATGCAAGAATCCTGTGTATTATAATTAGTAGTATTTATGAAAGTTCATGTTTCTATCCTCCACTGGCATAATACAATATTTACAATTATCCCAGAGCTTAAATTACCTATAAATTTAAATTTATAAATTTATTTGGAGAGCCAAATAAAAGTTTATAATCTGAAAACAGGCAGCCTTTTATTGCTATTCTCCTCTCTCACTTATTCTTTCTCTTTATTATGATTTCCTCTCATTTTTTTAGAAATTCCACTATTAACATAACAAATCAACAGATTTTTTTCCAGCAATTACATATAAAAATGAATGCATTTATTTTTTGATTATTCATTCTACTTTCATACCACTAAGTAACTGATCAACCTACAATTAAAATATCAAGGGAAATAATACTCATGGAACATACACTGCAACAAGCACGCATGAATTATACATTTTGTATACAAGTACATCATAGGAAGCGCTTAAGTACACTGCTATGGGCCAGCTGCCATATGCAACAATATCAATCACAAAAAATCACCTTTGCACCGAGGAAAACAACTCCTACCCTGGAGCTAAAGCAGCAGCAATCTAAGCTGATAAAGAGAGTGGAACTGTCTAACTGAGACACATACAGGCCAAAGGGCAATGAGAATTATATTTGGTCAATTATCCTGTTGACGCCCACAGGAATGTTTCAGTGGAGAAAACAATTTAACACAAAAGAATTCCATGCTATGGCATTAGAACTGTACTAGCTGCCACCTTTTAAAATAAATAATAAAGCTCCTTACACATAATTAGCTGGTGGGAATTGCTGACAGTGCCAACTGTAAGGTAATATGCTCTTTTTCCCCCTTTGGTTAATAATTTTATTTAAGTTTTTAATAAACATAATACAAACTAAACTAGAACAAAAAAAAGAAAAAAATAAACATTCAGAAAGTGTAGAAAAAAAGACTAAAAGGGAAAATTAGAAAAGAAAAAGGCAACAAAGACCATCACAAAAAAGTCCCTTCCAACCTTCATCAAACTATCTTTTGATCCTTTTTTAAAGTTATAAAAATATTCTTTTGATAGCCTAAATTTATCTATACATAATCCATAAATTACCATCTTTTCAATCCTAATTCAGCAAAAGGCTTATTAGGAGTTACAAGAAATATCAAAATATAATTTATCATTGATTAAATAGTCCAACTTCACATTCCTTCTTTTAGCTTTTCACAATTTTAACTTTAAATCATTTCAATGGCATTGCAGGATTTGATATTTCATCAATGTTTGGCATTCAAGAAGAATCTTTGAAGCTTTAAGAAGAATCTTTGAAGCTTTATATCCTTTATATTTATATTCTTCCTGAAATATTAATTATTAATACTTCAGTTCATGTTTTTGAAAAAAAAACCCACCTCATTAAGATAAGAAAAGTTAAAGCTGGTTTAGCCATTTTAAAACTTTCCTGTTTGGTCCTTTAGTGTTCATTTACAACCTTTGTCAAGCCTCAGTTTCTTATATGAGTTTATTTCTGTTTCAATTATTTTCTATGTGTATATCATTTAAAGATGTATTTGTTTTTCAAATGTTACAGCAAAAATATCCAATATTCCAAATTTGTCTGATCTCCCAATCAATTTAAACCTTTTAAAAAATGTAAATCTTGGTGTTTTTTTCTTTTTGCCAATTGAATATTATTTTAAATTGTTTAAAATTTCATAAATTTTGAAGAAGACTAGGTCTTTATAAAGTCAAATTAAGTTCATCCTTCTGAAGGTCTCTAATATCCACAAAGTGATTAAAGTGATTAAATTCATAATTTCAGAATGTAATTTTCAGAAGAAAATTTGTTTAGCTTGCTTAATATTCTCATGAAAGGCTGCAATTCTACTTTCACATCTTGGCTTTCTTTGCGCTCTTCAAGAACCTGACACAGTTCTTGGGCACACATAACATTAAAGGGAGAATTTGTTGCTGTAAGTCATCATAATAAGGTAGCAGGAGATTATGGAGAAAAAGGCAAAAGATGGAAAACAGAAATTACTTGCGGACAAGAAGTCGGTTGGACAAAGGTGAATTCCAAGTTAAATACTGTTAGGTCAAGCCAAAGATTTATGATGCCAAGTCAAGGGAGAAACAAAGTCTTGATCAATTAACAAGCTGGGGTTGCAAATAAATGGTTTCTAGGCAAGAGTCACATACGTGAATCTTGATATTCAAATTGCTTCTAGGAAGATAAAAATGGTATTGTGACTTTTTCTTTTGTTTTCTTTTCTTTTCTTTTCTTTTCTTTTCAATATCCTCAAATTCTTCCCAACCCTGATTCAAATATACTCAATATCATTCCATTGTCAGTTTTTTAGTTAACTCCTTCATGGTTATCCACATCCAGGAACAGAATCCATAAGAATACCAAGTTTATTGAGAGGCTATATTAAGCAGAATTAGCAAGTCTGAATGTATTTTCTTCCTCACTTTTATAATGCTACTATGTTTCCCAGAAACATAGTACATCCAATATAAGTCATACTCCCTAAAATAAGACCTAATTAAGATCCCACCACTCCAGGGTGCATATGGTCAGGCGCACAGATAAAAATTAAGCCAGGATGGAGATGGGGGTGGAGCTTCCCTACTTACCTTCAGATAGTTGTAGACAGACCTTGCACACCCTGACACCTGCCTTGCCTTGCTGGCCCATTTCTTCTGTGGCCACTTGCCGCCACATGCACATGTCACCCATGGTGTCCATTTTGCTTCAGGAAAGGCCTCTGCAGCTGAGAAATGAGTGGATTGATGCACATATCCCACCCAGCCTCTGTTTCACTGTCAGAGGCCCTCAAGGAAAGGTTTCTGCAACCAATGCCCATTCAGCTAGAAAATGACTTCAGTATAATACAAATATGTAATACAAAAGAACAGATTAGGTGAAATCTGGCTCAAATATAGTAACTGTGAGAGGGACTTTGGACTCCTAGTGGATGATAATTTAAACATTAGCTTCTATCCATGGGCTGTCAGACTTCTAAATGCAACATATTCCCTAACTAGACTTAATATGACAGACTCACAGTGCCAGTGCAATGTGCAATATGTACATATATACCGGTGGAATATTATATATATAATAGTGATTGCACCAATGGAGGCTCATTAAATTTCATTTGTACACATGCTGTGCATTGACAATAAAGGTTTGAACTTGAACTTGAACTAAAACATAAACAAGTAGTGTGCAGCCACCGCCAAAAAAGTAATACAATACTGGTTGTATAAACAGAGGCATAGAATCATGAAGCATTAGTACCACTTTATACAACCTTAATAAGACCACACCTGGAATACTGCATCCAGTTTTGGTCACCACACTACAAAAAAAATGTTGAGACTTTGAAAAAAATGCAGAGAAAAACAACTAAGTTGATTAAGGCCTGGACACTAAAGCATATTAAGAATGGTTGCAGGACTTGGGTTAGTCTAGAGAAAAGAAGGATTAGGGATGACTTGATAGCAATATTCCAGTGTTTGAGGAGCTTTCACAAAGAAAAGGGGGTCAACTTATTTCCAAAGCGCCAGAGGGCAGAATAAGAAACAATGGATGCAAATTAATCAAGGAGTGATGAAACCTGGAATTAAGATAAACTTTCTAATAGTGAGAACAATTAATCAGGGGAACAGCTTGCCTTCAGAAGTTGTAGTTGCTTCATCACTGGAGGTTTTTAAGAAGAGACTGGACAGTCCACTTGTCTGAAATGGTATAGGTTCTCCTGCTTGAGCAGGGGGCTGGACTAGAAGACCTCAAAGATCCCTTCTAACTTTTTTTATTTTTTTGAAAAAAAATTATTAAATTTTCAACAACAAACAAACAACTACACAAACAAACATCAAACAATATATCTTTTTTTGAGAGCAGCAAG
>JAEANM010026792.1:0-10666 GCA_017656035.1 Myanophis thanlyinensis | reverse complement strand
AGGCCTCTCTCGTCTTTTTAAGTGGGAGAAATTGCACAATTGGTGGCTGACTAAATACTTTTTTGCCCCACTGTATAAAAGCAAAAACAAAGAAAAACATAATGGTTTCATGGTTTCCTCTCATGGAAAAATTACAAGGATTTTTGCATTAAAAGCAGTATGAAAAAAAAAAGGCCTAGCAGTGATAGTTGAACAGAATCAAAAAAGACTCAAAATTCCGGTACAATTAAAGATAACAGGGATGATGGCTTAAACTCCTGGAGCGTGAAATTCATCCTACAAGGCAGTGTGACAGAGAAAGTTTTTTTCATATAATGTCACCAATATTATTCTTCAGAATGAATTAAACACTTGCTGGAACTTTATTAGTTGATTTTTAAAAATGGGCAGCTTGACATAGGAAGAAAGCCAATTATCTCAGGGTAGTTAGAAATATTTTGAATTGCACTTTCAAATGAATTAGTACTTGTGCATTTATTATAATAAAGGGCCATAAGATTCCAACATTTACCGTCAACCCCATCAGTATTTTTTTAAAAATTCTAGATTAATGGAGGAATTAGAACAGAATTATAGAAAGAAATCTATGAAAGTAATATAAATCAAAATCAGATAAATATATCTACACTTTCCTTTACCAAATGCTGATATCATTATTCTTGCCTTGCTTGCCTGCAACAATTTTCAGTTAGTGCCCCAAGAGGGAGCCTAGCTAAGTGGCCAGTCATAGATATGTTGGCTGCAGTAGAAAAACTAGACAGGTTTAGTACTGCAGTTGGATGGCAGACCACCAGAAACTATAGTCTAGACTGAGAAGCTGAAAAAAGGATCCTAGAAGAAACCAATAGTGAATCACTTTCCTATTGCTAAAAAATTCTAGAACAGCCATGTCTATAGAATCAACAGGAGCTGAATTTGACTGAGAGGGAACTTCAAATGTTATATCTAAATCGCTTTCCATGGAATGCACAGAGAGTTCTTAATATGGGCATAGAAATGCAATTGAGTGTATTATATTTTTGGGGTAGTTTTTAAACAAAGAAACTCTAGGTGATTAACAGCAATAGGTAGATGGTGGCTATACAAAACCAAATGTCCACCTTTTATAATACAACCAAGTCTAAAATTTTACTAGGTATCTCCATTACTAATAATGGAGCTATCCTTTTATAAGGGACATTCAGAAATTATCGAGAAAATACTTAGTCAAGCTTGGATTCTGATTGGTTAATTTGAATTTTCACAAATTTTGTGAAAGTTTCCGTTCTTCATTTTTATATCTTTGTGAAATTTTGCAAAGCTATTATTTTTCTTGAACACAATTTTTCCCTGAAAACTTTCCTGGTGCATAACTATAACTGAGCTGTTTTGGAAACTTTAATCCTCTTCTTTTAATTGTTAGATAATTCATTCTCTCTTTTTACTTTCCTTTCCAAAAGCAACTTGACTGTATTTATGACTTTTTGCTTCTGAAATAAATTTAGAATTTTAAATTGCGTAGTCCATTTTCTACTTTGCAGGAGGGAAGTGTAGACCCCCATTTGCTATGTAGGCCAGGATGTTTTCTTGACTTCCCACTTCAGTGCCAAGCTTGTTTCTGTTTGCATGATTATTTTGTGTAATTTACAGTGTTGTCTACTCTTGAATCCTAGCTAAAAGGAGTAAATTTTCATGATAAGTTGGAAAAATATGGAAGGGACAGTTGGAATCACTTCATGATCATCATTAATTCTACTTCAAACTGAACAGTTTGGTAGAAGGGTATACTGTATCATAAACAGAGATGTTACCTGCAGATGTGAGCAGCCATCTGAAATGCAGTAACATGAACCTACCCTGTAATTTCCCCATTGGGTTTTACAGATGAGCTGGGTTTTATAGCCCATTGTGTTCTCTCTGCTCCCCACCCTACCCCCCCATTTGTGAGTATAGTGATGATTTGGAAAGAATTAAATTCTTACTGAAAAAAATAGTTAAGGAATATACAATTTTAAAAGCAGAAAATCCTGTACTTGGTTATGTTCAGGTCCTCTTTGTTGAAAATGGCTTACCTGAACACTAAAACATTTAGGAATGCAGAACTAGTGAAAGTTATCCCTTTCAGCAGAAGACTCAGGGAACGTCCTAGGGCAACAACAGCTGTTTGCAAGAGACAATCCAGGATGTGTTGCTATTACCTCTACTCCGCTGCTTGCTTAAGTTATTGGGCCCAACTTGACAGCACAAGTAGCTTCTCAAGAATCATTAATCATCACAATCCTTTTTCAGCTTTATTATCTGGAAAGACCTACCTAACTCTTTGCCTGCCTGCCCGTCTGCCTAGTTGGTTACAAATTAATTTTATTTATATTTTCTGGATGGTGAGTAAATAAAACAGAGGGACAAATGTGCCATAGTGCATCAGGATATACAGAAGAAAAAGAGGCATGACTCTTGCATTAGTGTTCCTAAAAGAGCATGGCTTTTCTGCCCCACTGCTCCAAAGAGCTTGGTGCTTTGAAGGCCTTGTTTTTGCTTACCAGAAATTTCCCAAGAAAGCAAAGTTTTACATGTAATGATGTTTTACTCAGAACACATACTACATGATCTGCTTGTAGGTTTTATGTGTTTACAGTCCTGATGCCAACAAGAAAGAGACAGAGATTCATTCTATGTGTTGTTGAATGGTAAGGTAGCAAAACAAAGTACCGAAGGTTAGAGCATTAAAAGTATAGGGTTTATTTATCTAACTTAATCCCATAGGAAGATGAATAGGCTGCTCTCAAATAGATCATGTAACAAATTCATGCAATAATATTTTTCCTTTCTTTTTAAACAAATGTAAAGTGTGTGTTTGTGTGTGTGTGAGAGAGAGAGGAGATGGAGGCATATGTATTACAGAATTGCATTAGGGCTATGGTACTATGGAGTTTATAACTTTTATTTCCCCATAATATTCCAATTAAAATGCTCCCTAGTAAATGTACTATAGGGAAATCTATGTTTGTGAACTGGGAAATATTGTTCTGTCTCCCTCTCTCTTCCTCAATGGCTTTTATTCCTCTAGCTGAATACTGAGTCCTAAACAAGAATAGAACATAATAAATGAGTTGTTGTGGTTGACCTGCATAATTGTTTTGTACTTTTAAATTTTAATTTTGCATAAGATTACAATTGACAGAACCCACTTATTTATGCAATGAAAGTGGATAGAATTTGGTTACAGATTCTCCACTTTAAATCTTACAATTAAAAATAATTCTCTTCCTTTAATCAGTGACAAAATGAGAAAATGTATGTTTTGAATCATTGGATGAGTGAAGCTTCACTTCATGTTTCTTTCAGAATTTTCTTCCTGTTTCATTGTACAAAGGAGAGAGGTTAGAAATTATATGTATTCATGTGTAATATGTTATCCTACAGTTACTGTAACTATTATACATACATACATACATACATAATAGAAGCAAATATATACCGGTACTTGTGTACTGTATATGTCATGTGCATGAATCTTCCATTTAAATAATATTAGCAAATATTAAAAGGAAGATTCAGAAATATAGTATCATTTGATTATGTTGGGGCTATTGTCAAAATAGCATGTTACTTTGATGTTTCTTTGTCTTTGTGCCTTGAGTCTACAAAGAGAAACTAGTTTCTTAGCAACAAAAATGTTTCCTCAAACAAGGCCTTCAATGGAACAACCTTTAGAAGGGAAAAAGGCATCAACAGAAGCAGCTCCCTTGGAATGGGAGAAAGAGAGAGAGAGAGCAGTATTAAGACAAGGATGATTTAACTCTTGTTCAGCCAAGCCTTTGGGGGTCTAGAAGAAAGCATTGGAGGCAAACAGTTTGTAGCAGATCTGCTTACCTATGCAGCATGAAGGTTGTTTAGAGCAACACCCCACTGTAGCCCTGGCAGCATTTTCTTTTCTTTTCATTCATTCTCACCGACAGACTGACTGCTGGGTCATTGCTGCTCTCATTTCATTAATGATGAACAGAGGTGAAGAGGCAGTGACTTGCCCAAGGCCACTCAACAAGATCATGATCGAGATGGCAGCGAACCAAGTCTTTTACATCCAATCTTGCATCCATTAAATGGAAGAAAAATCAAAATTCAGAAGCACTTTAAGAAACTGGGAAGAATTAAGTGCGCTGACTTTTGATTTTGGACGTGGGCAATGCTACTCCTGCCAGATATTAAAGCCTGCAGGATTGACTGGGTGGGTCTCCTACAACATGAGGATTGTGGCTTTCTCTCCTTGCAGATTCTTAGAATCTAGGTGCTCAAAACCTCAGGGGGCAGGTGGCTATTCAGTACAAAAGGTGACTAAATTATATTTTCCTCCACAGAATTGCAATACTTAAAATTCATTAGCCTGATATAATATTATTCTCAGTGCTTAAAACCTAAACGAGGCTTTTATCTTGATTTAATTAAAAAAACCTGATGTCCACCTAATCCTTCATCTTGTTAAATTCAACAGGCCTCACTTCCAAGTAGGTATAGATAAGATGGCAGCCTTTATCCTGTTATGAGGTACATTTTGTATAAAGTTGTCTCTGTTGATTTTTTTAAGCACTCCCACATGCTCAAATGCAATTTTTGTAGCATTTAGTTTCCCAGGTCACTGTTCCCTGAAAAATTCTAAAAATTGGGTGCTTGACGTGTGTTGTTGATTTCTATAATTTCAGGGCAGAGCCACACATTCACAAGCAATTGTAAAAGTGTGTTCCATTTTTATAGCCTGACTACAGGTACTGTTAGTGACCTACTGGGAAGTTTGACACCATTTTTACAGAAACCTGCACTTATGGTTTTAATAACAGTTGAAGTATAAAAATGAAATTGGTAAAACACTTTCCTGGTATGGAAGTAAAAGTTCAAGATTTGCTTTGTGGTTGTTATCAAATATACAGGAGTAGGGGCAGAAAGCAACTTTACCTTTTAACCTAGCGTACCATATATTGTTTATTAGCCTGTGTTAGGTACAATTCATGGAAAGACTGCTATATTTATGTTACAGTACATTAGAAATTATTTTTCTCCAAAAAAGATTAACTCTTAAAAATGCTGAGAAACACAGAAAAAAATCCAAACTTTAAAGAAGGATTAATCAAAGTTGATGCTTATTGCACTAAAAAATTTCAGCTTCTCAAACTCGCTCTCATTTCTGACACCTGCGCCTACTTAAGGGCAGTGCAAACCAGCAGGCGTCTTCTTTTTTTTCCAAAGAGAGTATGTGTATGTGTGGAGGGGAGAGGAAGGTTATATGATGGAAGAATAACTTGGTTATTGGCAGCAGAGGATGATCTACCATCTACCTATGTCATAGATAAAGACATAGCAAATGCCTCCAAACATTTATATAATTTTTATTTCTGTTATTAAGAAAATATTAACGACAGAATTGAAAGGATCCCTGTATTATCCTTTCCCAATAAAATGAAAACGCTCAGCGGAGTTTAAATGTCTGTTTTGTAACAAGATAAATTCCTGACAAAAATAATTTGTTTTGTATTCAGTGAAGGATGATAATTTCTCTACTATATCTAGCAGTTCAATTAAAATGATTTTATTATGACCAGTGAATCTTTTTTTGTGTATGAAACAGAAGACAATAAAATATCTTAAATTACAGTACAGGTAGTCTTTGATCTATGACCACTGTTGGGACCAGAATCTCAGTCACTGAGTGAAACAGTCATCAAGAAAGTTGCCATACGATTGCTTTGCTCAGTGACTACAATCCCAGCATTTCTGACTGCAATTATGAAGCAATCTTGCAGATTGTTTAGTGGACAGAGTCCCAGGTAAGGAGCACAGTCTGCCTTGGTGTGTATGGGGTGGGGGAGGCGGAAACGAGACCTTTGAAGGCTCCATTCAGGGGCTGAAAATCTTCCCTGCAAAAATTTAAGCATGTTTTTCAGCCCCTAAGTGAAGAAACATTTGTGAATTGCTGCATCAAGTCTTCCTATCCATCTAAGGAGGCACTCTGTGCTCTTTACCTTACCCTGCTGCCTTTCCACTATCTGAATGAAAGGGAACTCCTTGGCAGGATGCAAGAATGGAGCTCAGATCTGATATAGGAATGGAGCTCAAATCTTCAGCTCCACTAAACTACTTCCCCACCCCACCAAAAGAGTTCAGCTGCCCCCAGCAGGCAGCTCTTTCAGCCAGCCCCCAGAGCTAAGAGGGAGTCCTCTCGTCTTACGGCGGCAGCAGCACACAACCTTCCCTGCTGGCTTGCCCATTGACTTTGGAAAAGGCAGTAGAAAAGACTACTAATGGCGACCACATGATTGAGGATGTTTGGCAACCATTCGTAAACGTGACTAGGTTGCCAAGTAGCCAGACTGTGATTATGTAACTGTAGAGAAGCTGATGCAACATTTCACAATTACCAAGTGTGTTTTATGCCATCATAATTCTGGATAGTTGTAAGTTGAGGACTATCTGTATATGTTTTAAATTTCATTTTTTAATTTAATACTGAAATTATAAGTTTTGTTCTTTAGTAAGGATTCTGCCATCCCACAGTTGAGCATTTGTGTGTATATGAAGTTGTTTTTTTTTTAATCCAAACAAATTTAAGTGAGCCAGAAGTCCTTGGTTTCTAATTCCATATGCCGAATAATTGTCTCAGGAAATAACCCAATGCATGCTCAGAGGCATTCAGTTTTTATTGTCAAAAACAACTCTGGTCTTCTGCACATTCCCTTTTCCCAGTCTTCAAATGGTGAAATGTGAATTGTTTAGAAGCTTTGGCTTTTGAAGAAACATTGTGCTCACCATTATATTTGAAGCTGATAGTAGTGGTAGGTTCTTATTTAATGTTACTTTGCAATTTGCTCTGTGGTGCCCTGGCATTTACACCAAGTTCAAGGTCCAGTGTCATCCCGTTTACCAGAAGGTTATCCTGGCAAACCCCACTGAAATGAGGGTCCTTGGTGCGCTCTGAGCTTGCTTCTTTTCTTGCAGACATTTCATTACTCAAAGTAGGTAATATTATCAGTGCTAGTAAGGAGTGCTGTTTGCTGTTGGTGTGTATTCTGGTGGCTTGCACTTGTCAGTGTTGGTGTGGGTAGTCTTAGAGTTTCTTTGCTTGGGCTGTTTGCTGTTGGCTTCTTTGGCAATTTCTTGATTGTAGTATTGTTTATTTGATTGTTGGTCTAACATAGATCGACATAGATTAACTCCAAAGTTAACTTCAACAATCAAGTAAACAATACCCCAATCAAAAAATTGCCAAGGAAGCAAACAGCACAACCAACAATGATAGGCAAGCTTCCAGAATATAAACTGACAGCAAACAGCACTCCTTACTAGCACTGATGATGTTACCCAGTTTGGATAATGAAACATCTGCAGGAAAACAAGCAAGTTCAAAGAGCACTAAGGACCCCTCATTTCAATCCTGAGCTACAAATATTCTACTTTATTGAAACCCCACTGAAATATTTAAGGGCTGTGCATAAGATCATATGTGCTCAAACCTAGCTTTCCCTGATTTCAGTGAGGTTTGAACAAGACGATTACTGGTGGATTCTAGCTAGTGACCATAGAAAGTTTGCAATCTTTAATTCCCTCAAGATGGCTAATTGAAAAGGAGGCCTTCAGCTGTATCTGCACTTGCATTATTGCTTAGCGGTGTGTCTGCGTGTATCTGCAACAGAGCCAGAGTATTCAGACAGCTCCTGGAGGGAAGCTGCCTTCAGATTCTTTGGCAAGTTTTCTTGTTCTCTTTAGAGCCATCCTGCTTTGAAGCCAAGCCTGGATCTTGTGTCTGTACTGATGTTTGAGAACACGAAGAGGGAGCTGAAACAGAAGCCAAGTATCTGCCAGGCTGTGTGGAGAGAACTTTTATCATTTCTGTCAGAGACATCACAACTCACTTGTCTTACCATACATCTTCCTAAATGTGACAGATTATTCAGCTGTTTTTTATTGAATATGCTCTTATTTAATGGCTTAGCAGGAGAAAAAGTGACTGGTTTGTTTCGACATGTATTGCTGTTACAATGGTGTCTGCTGTGCCAGTGGAACCCATTAGAAATTGAGGAAATTCAATTAGAAATAGTCATATAAAGTGGAGCAAATGCATTGATGGTCCCAATCTTGGTTTGGTAATTGATAAGATGATGTAGGATAGATAATTGCAGAAATCTCTCCATCAACTCCAAACACCCTCCCATCTGCACCAAAAGGAGGAACAGGAATTGAGTTCCATACCTTATTTAATTATTTGTATATGTTGCAGTATAAGAAATTTAGCAGAAATAATAAACTTTCTCACTATTATTTCCTGAGGTTAAGTTTACATTTGTATAAGTATAGTTATTTATTTAAGAGTAATACTTGATGCCAATTGACTCAGGGTTTATAAAATCAAAGGCTACAATTCTCTTCCTTTAGGAAAGGAAATTTGGTTTCTTTCAGCTCATTCCTACTGCCATGCACTCTAGACCCCTAAACAATACATTTTGCTATAGATTTGGCATCCATTGAAGAACTCCCCAAAAGTTCTTAAGGCTGGTTCAGATTCACATTGTGAAATAATCTAGGCCCATGTGATTATTATGGCTTGCATATTCAAGAAAATACCGGAGGATCCCCAGTATTTAGGACAAATCATCCATGTTTGTCTTAATTGAATATAATCTAAATTAAAATGTTATAGATTACTGGTAAGTGTACACTGATGAACCTGTCCATCTCCAACAAAACTGCATCACTAAAAGCTATTAGCTGAAAAAAGAGAAGGGGGAGAACTATATTAGAGAAAAGGCAGGACCTCATTGTTTGAACACATGTTTGTGTGCATGCCGAAGTAAATACTTCTTGGGAAGGAGGATTGACAAAGATTTGAAATCTTGAAAAGCTGGTTCCATATTTAGTACAGACAGAACTGAATAAGCTGCGCCAATCAACTAGTCAAATATAGGGATGAAATGAGTTGCTTCATTTGTAAATTTATAGCCCTACATCTGTGCGTACGCTCAGGTTTGGAATCTGGGTCTTTCTCTTCCCCCCCCCCCCACCCATCTCTTACGGGAGATATGTGTGAGCGTGGCAAGATTGTATACCTGGAAAATGGCAATGCTGCTTTAATGAGCCACACGTAGATGCTGCTATATTCATGCTGTTGCATGCTTCAAAAAACTTTTCAAAATTTGCAACCTTACAAACTGCAAGCAGTGTTACTTCTTCAAAGCCCTATCCCAGTTAGTTCCCCCACTCCAGTGATCTTGATTCCAAAGATATATTGGTCAGAAGAAATATATCTAAATTGGGGAGACAGATTGCAGAGGAATATCAATGTCTAGAAAAATTTTAGGGCAACTTATCAGAAACCTTATGTTTCTTTAAGCTGATTCCTGGGTTGTTTGGTTTTTTTTTTTTTTTTCATTCATCTTACGATTTTTCACTTGGGAGAAAGAGAGGGAAGTACACCTTTTCTCCCAGGAATGGTTCCCCCCCCCCCCACTTTATTAAAAAGGCATACCTTGGACTTTTCTATACACATTTTAAAATAAAATGGCCTGATGGAATGGCAGGAAGACTATATATATTATTACAACAGGATTTTTTTGAGTTTGGTAACTCCGGCCCAGGAATGGATGCAACTTATATGACTGGAGGGACATATGGAATGAAGAAAGAATGTGTCTTGAGCAAAGACTTGGTTTTTGGCAACTGACATTGATGGAGTTTCGAAGGACTGAAGAGGAAATAGGGATGAAAGAAATGTGTGCTGTAGTCAGCTGACAGCAGGAAAAGAAAATTTGAAGGAAGTAGATGCTGCCTATGAACTCAGCTGTAGCCTGAATAGGTAGGCCCTGTGGCAGAGTGGCTGATTATACAAAGGCTGAGTTCATCTAATTATGCCCTCCGGGAACAGTAACAAGCCGGGCTTCTGTGTAATTGGAGGCTCACACCAAGCGCTTTGTCAGCCTGCAGTCTTGGTGGAAGGCTCCGTTATGATTGGTGCAATGCTCCTAGTTGAATGTGTGAGCAAAGCACTATTCTTGGTAGTGAACATTCCCTCTCACAAGGACTAACACTAGCATAGGGTGGTGATAGCATGAAATTTCTGTTCATTGGAAGTGATTGGGGTTCAAGCAGGCAACTTTCATTTTCTGCTCTAGGCATGTGGAATACTTTAATCTGGCTGCTTTCTGGCAGTAATATGGGACTCACGTGAGTTCTACAAATTATATATCTTTTTTCTCATCATCATTATAAGCCTATCCCTAAGGAAAAATTATACCTGCTTTTGTGCTTCAAGCCATGAGCTAGAGCAGAGCCTGGCAGAAGGTAGATCAAGATATCTTCTGTTTGGTCTCCAGGTGATTGCAGTATTTCAGCATGGATTACTGACTCACAAAGCCTTTTTCTCTTAAATGGAACAGCTAAAATCAGAACGCCTGAAAGAAAATTGGAGAAGATTTGTGAAAGATAGAGCATGTGTATGAACCCCATGTTCAGAAGCATCAAGCTCTGCAATTTTGTGTCCACTGATTTAAATTACAATATTATATCTGGCTCTAATCAATGGACCTTGGAAAATCAAATTAATCCTGTAAATCCAAATTTAATTTAATTTTTAATTTTATTAAATTTCTATACCGCCCCTCTCCCGAAGGACTTGGGGCGGTGAACAGCCTATAAAAAACAGTAC
>JAEANM010026791.1:0-10666 GCA_017656035.1 Myanophis thanlyinensis | reverse complement strand
ATATATATAAAGGCTTACTTTTGCTTCAATATTTGTTGACTGCTCTAGGATTGCTACTAAGGATTGCTATAGGAATTAATTATTTCTCATGCTGGGTTGCTTTTAATCCTGGAAATATTTCACCAACATTTTAGTGTGCAGCACAATCATATATATTGGGTTAACTTTATTAAACTGTATGTTTCATATTCTCCCTCCTGCAACTAGTGGGAATATATGAGAGGCTTTTAGAAATCATTTTGTATGCTACAAGGAACATTGGGATTTGGATGCCTTCATAATAATCCATCTATTTGACAATGTGAAGTGCTGAGGTATTGGTCTCCACATTGCAATATGATGATTTTTCTTCTTTTTGTTTCTTCTTGCTAAACTAACCTGAGCCTAGATTGGGCTAAACAAAAATATATAATTAAATTCCTAATGTTAAAACTGTTGTCTATCCTTTACTACCAAGGATATTTCAGTTTCAGTGATAGGAAGGCAGACTTAATTATTACTCTTTTTTTAAAGGGATGATGATCAAAAATTCTGTGTCTAGAACAGTGGGCCTCCCAACCTTTTAGGCACCAGGGACCAGTTCCACAGATAGAGGTTTTCCTGCAGATGGGTGAGAGTGTGGTTTCACATGTTGCCTGCATCTTGTGGATGGAACTTTGCTTGTTTGTGCAGCCCGGTTTCTGGCATGCCGTAGCCCAGTGCTGGTCTACAGACCAGGGGTTGAGTAACCCTGGTCTAGAAAAATCCTAAATCAATGGCCTGAACAGTGAACAAAATGACACATGCTGCGTACTGAATTTGCCTGCTTCATTTTTGTCTGTTGTTCATGAAGGAAAAGGAAGATAAGACACCCATGCAAAATAAAAACCAACTTAGATTGTAGCCAGAAGCGGGTCTAGGACAACTTGCCATGGCTGATTCACCCTGGTCAACTCACCCCATCTATCTCACCCCAGTCAACTCACCCCACCCAACTCGTCATGGAACAATTAAATGTGGGATATCTCAAGAGAGGCACAAGTGAATTGCAGTGGGGTGTTGTCTAATATAAATTGTCTTGCTTTAGGTCTGAATCTTCTCAGGTTAGAAGTGAGTGAGAACTTGAGTCACTGGTCCCTGTTGTCCTCTCTTGAGGTATCCCACATTTAATTGTCCCACAGCAAGTTATTCTGCAGCAAGTTGTCCTCAGTGAGTCATCTGGAGCAAGTCATCTAGGGGGAAATATCCCATTCTGGGCAGAAGCAATAGAATTTGATTATCTTTGCCATTTCCAGAGGAACCATCTGTGGACTAGAGGGTTTCAGGGTGACAGATTATATATAGATGATATCCTAGGCACTAAAACAAAGCAGTTACAGACCTTGAATTCAATTGCAAGGGACAAGCTATGATCCCATTTTTTTCTTGATGAATATTTATCCTGCCTGTTCTCTGACATCTTACATGGGGTTTCCTTTAATTTATCTTCACAGTAATAACCCAATGGCATAATTGAGCTAATATAAAGTGACTATAAATTATGCAGAGAATATCCTGTTCCTAGTTTCTTAACACCAGAAAAACTAACCTGACATTTCATCTGCACACTGTATGTGTGTGAGAAAAAATGAGATTAAAAACAGTTGTGGTCTTTCTCAGTTCTATTTCCTGAAAAAAAGTCAATTGATGAACCACTGTAATGAGGTGAATTACTACGTTTTCAGATGTCACAAATGTTTTAAAATAAAAACCAAGATACTTATTTTTTTGAAAACTACATCTGAAATATTATACTAAGCAATTTCATGATGAGCAGCTCAATTCTAGTCTAATAACTATGATTAGTCTATGATGCAAACAATATATGCAAGAATATATATTGCTGCAAATCTAATGTCTACCATGGACCTGGGATTATGGAGCTTTAACTTGTATTCGACAATAGTATAAATGGGCATATAGAGTATACACATGTTTTTCTGAAGATTGCATTATTCTGACAGCGAGATTAAAAATAGATTCCATATGTAACATTTACCTATCATGAATTTAGTTATATAAAAAGAATCAGTATTGTGTATATTAAACATGTAATTATCTGTGATATTCAACATGACATGTATAGTGGATTTCCATAAGGAGATATTATTCCTCAATAAATCAGATTCAAATGGAGCAGTGATTAATTTTCCCATGTATACCACTATGTTTGTTTATTTTTGAGTACATGGACTATTGCAATGAAACTGCAAAGCATATTAGCCAATCACATTTTATCTTTCTATATATGGCAGAGAGCATAGGGAATTGTCTTGAGGGTAGGAGGAAGAGGTGCTATCAAGGCAATGATTAGATAAGAGGGACTTGAGTCTGGGCCAAGAAAAAAAATTGAGAAAACATCTCCCTAGCTCATAATGAAGATGAAGTGAAGGAGACTTTCAAGATTTTGTTGCTATAATTGTTGCAATAAAAGTTGTCCTGACCAATATGGCTTTGGTTTAAGAGATTGGTCTACCATGCTGGGCTGCCAAGAATAGGGCTACTTAGCTTGACCTGTTTGTGCATGAGTCAACAATGCCACTGGCTTGATGTTCAAATATTTGGGCTACTATCTGTCATATCACCTTGGCCTCAATTAATTAAATGATCCCTTAATAAAACTCGTCTGTGTAAATCAGTGTTGGCTGTTTTGGTTGTCTTTTTTTTTTTTTTCATTTTCTTTTAATACAAATTACTTACCTGTGCGGACATCATGGTTCACCCCTTCTATGGAAATAATGGCATTTGGAATTCCCTTCCCGTGTTGATCCCTGACTATGCCTTTAATTCCACGATGCACCTGATGGTGAAATAATAGGGACAAATAAGGATCAAATACAAATACAAAAAGGAATTACATGTGTAATTTGCCATGGGCTAAAGATTTTAAGCAAATTAAGCAAGTTTCCCTCATTTAATCTTTACATAAAAAGAAAAGAGTCTTTGGCATGGGCAGCTATAACAAAGAGAACCAATGGAATTCGATCAGATATCACTAGGGACAGAAGAAAAATTAATAAAGAAGATGTATAGCTATTTATTGAGTGGAAAAAGAGCAAGTGAAAGAAACTATGATGGGTGAAAAATGTTGGTTATCCAATTGAATTAAATAAATGGCAGAAATTGTGGGATAGAAACTATAAACTAACGATGTCAATGGCATCTACAAGGAAAATCTATACCAAATGTTTTATAGGTGACATTTACCACCAGCGAGACTAGCAAAGATGTTGGAAAATTAATCAGCTAAATGTTGGAAGTGCAGTCAGATACCAGGTTCATATTATTATATGTGGTGGACATGCCTAAAGGCAAAAAAAATTAAACTCAAATACATACTTGGTTAGAAAAAATGATAAAGCAACACATAGATTTGAAACCAGAAATATTTCTGCCGAGTATACTACCAGACCAGTATAATAAAGAGAATACATACTTAATTTTATATGTATTAATGGCAGCAAGGATTGTGTTTGCACAACAATGGTAAAATGTAGAGATCCCTACAGAGAAAAGTGTTATTAAAAAATATTAAAATGTGCTCAGATGGATAGATTAACATTTAAAAGAAAAGGAAGAAACAGAATACTCGTTAATGTGGGATTTGCTTTACCAATGGTTAACTAACAGAAACAGAGGTTAGGAATTAAAAAAATTAAAAAGATAACAAAAAAAATTATTGAAAATTTTGCAAGATAGATAAACTAATTGTATTATTACTTTGTGATTAATATTGACATGTTTATTATGATCATTACGATGACTATTGTTGCATTTCTACTTAAAACTAGGCACGGACAACATACTGTTCAGTAAAATATGGACATTTTTATGTTTATATATATAAAAAAGTATCAATAAAACATATATTTAAAAAAAACCAAAACAAACAAACAAAGAGGAGGTCCCCAATGAGTAAACAGCTTCAGAACATTTGACATGATTGCTATTTTAGACAGAAAAAAAACCCCAAATACTGAGATATTAAATGGATGAACCACCTTGGTAATTACAGTGTGACATTAGAATATTTTAGACAAACCCATATGCCTGACTTGTTATTATTTGTTCATTCCTGCTAGGTCAGCATGCTAGCCATACTATATTTGAAGTTTGATTGGTGGATAGAAGCAATTTGGATTTACTGGGCTACATGATCCTGATTAATCCTGTTCTCTCTTCACTTCGGTTCAATTCAGCTTGCTGTGAATTGTTTTCTTTCAAGGCCACTTTGAGTAGTTTGCATTCTGTGGGATGGGAGGTGGAATCTCATAGGTCTGGTATGGAATGCAGCCTGCATGTATATGGAGGAGAGTATCTTTTACCACTAAACTGGCATATGTACCTACAACAACTGAGGATTCTGTACACAATCTCCTAAGAAGGCTTTGGGATCGAAAAGATACTGTACATTCAAAACTGTAATAAGGAATACAAATTTAGGATTACCAAGAAAAGTTGGTAGTATTATAAGAATAGATTCAGATCACCGTATAAGTCATTTAGTCCAGCCTCTGCTAAAGTTTTTCAGACATAGGCAAAAATAGTGCTCTGTTGCAGCTGAGATGCAAAGTAACATATATAAATATAGGCAGAGGACGTAACTATGGATGTATAGAAAAAGAGAGTTCATAGGTAGAAATGCAGGGATAATAGTGCTGAGGATATGTGAGAATGGGATGTATGTACTTCGTGGGTTTCCATCAAGGTCATATATTCAGTCTTTGCAAACCCATCTTGACTTTGATTTTAATGGGAAATATTAAAAGAGAATTGGTTTGGTGTAGTGATTAAGGCACCAGGCTACAAACCAGGATATTGAGGGTCTTGGAAAGTCACTTGGATGACTTTGGGCCAGTCATACTCTGCTCAGAATAGTAAAAATGCAATAGCAAATGTTTTTTTAAATCTTGCCATGAAAACTAAAGGGACTAGAGGGCACAATAATAACAACAACAACATCAAACATTAACCATTTGCCATTCCGCGTTCTTGGAAAGGACTCAATAGGTGGGCAAAAAGTGTCAGACCAGTCTAACATCTGGCTGGCTATGCATCCAACCAGAATACTACTGCAGTTATTATTGTTGTTGTTGTTGTTGTTACTGTTGTTATTACCAAAGGAGTCTGTTCAGTTCAAATAGTTGGAGGGCAGTCTACAACAAGCTCAGAAGTACATAAGAAGCAACGTGGTATTTAAAAGGCTGCAAGATGCTTGAAAGTCACATAATTTGATTCACTGTTTCAAAGATTTTGTGGCCTTGATCTGTGAATTTGCATAGCCAAATTGAATATCATTCAAACTCTTATTAATAATAGATGACCTGCTTTATATTATGTTTATAACGTAATAGCAATATAATGTCAGTAATTAAACTTCATATTTACAGGTCTGCTGTAATGATTTGACATTAAATAACTTGTTATTCAGTTAATAGAACTTGTTCCAGAGTTTCCTTTCTAGTTCAACGTATTACAAAAGATTGAACAATAAAAGAATGATTTAAATGTACATAGATAAGCAGATAAATTGTTGTTAGAATATTCCATATTAGCTTTGAACTATCATATTAAAAATATTGCCAAGGTCAGAGATATAAGAAGCTATTAAACCCAGTTCAAGATATGGGTTAGACTTAATTATAGAAAATAACTTAATTCTTAATTATAGAAAATAGCTTTTTTGTCTGGACTAAAATAGCTTCACTTTTGGGGGTGGGGTGATGAGAGCAGGGAAGGAAATAATTTGATACTACTTTTGAAGACTAAAATTTTTCATTCATGCCAATACAAATGAGGTATATTTAACATTTCTCTGGGAAAGCATCACCAAACAAACAAGAACATGGATAACTTTCCAAAATCATAAGGATTGCATGAGGAACAAGCAAGCAGCAGAGAACAAGTTGTGGTTAAGATAAACAACCCCTTCTCTTTCTCACGTTTAGTCTCTAAACTTTAAGACCATTGTTTATTACAATTCACTGATAGGACCTAATAGATTCAATCATTCAGTCTAAACTAGATTATACCCTGTTAACACTTAAATGGGAGATCATGAAGCTCTAGCTCAGGGGTATTAAACTCAATTTCATTGAGGGCTGCATCAATGTTGTATCTGACCTCAGAGGTGGTGGTGGAGATTGCCAGCTTGATGTCACTTGTGTCGGGAGCACCTGTGGTGGCCCAAGCAGTCTGCCAGTGGAAGCAGGCTCCTGATCTCCATTTTTGGCTGGGCCAGCCTTCTGCAACCATCTGCCAGTGAAAACAGAGTACAGGAGGGCCTCGTGCGGCCTTAACAAGCTCTGTTTTTTCTGGCAGAGGCACTGTAGGCCGGTCCTTTGCTGTTTCCAGGGCAGTCCCATGGGCCAGATCTAAGCATCCCATGGGCCAGTTCCAGCCTGCAGGCTTTGAGTTTGATATCCCTGCTCTAGCTGCAAGTTAGATTGGAAACTAAGGAAAAAAATAGCAGACACACATAAGAGCAAATCACATCCTTTTGCTGCCAAGAAAACTACATGGATATCCACGTAATCACCAGGATGACTCAGCTCAGAAGAGACTTCATTTTGTCATTGCTTATGCAGCCATCAGGGAAGTGCGAACTTAAAAAAAAAGCAAATCAAAAAAGTGAGGATTGAGATTCTCAGTTGCCATGGAATGCAATGCGATTGCTGATGAAAAAAAAAATCAACAATAATTCCTTGTAAAGGTTGGGAAAAATAGAGGCTTTGTAAGAGCAAGTTTTTATATTGTGACAGTTTGCTTCCTATACTTATGATTCTGTTTCTTATCAGTGGGCATCAAGTTGTTCCACACTACTTTTATATAGCTTTACATAGAGAGACCTGTCCAAAGTAGTGGTGACACAGGGAGGAGCCATGGGGGCTGCAGTCACAGAGCATCTCAGTTTGCTTCCTACTGTTATCTCTGAGCCTTTCCTCATTAATTCGTCTGAATGGCGAGGAGAGGAATGGCAGTGGAGGAAATTGGCTGGTGACAACTCTGATCATTCCCACAGTAGCCCAGTTGATGCTACCTCCAAAGTGACACGCTATTATAGATTTTATACACCTTAAATCTATGTTGAGATAGTGCCAGTTGAAGAAGGAAATTTTTCTATGTGACGTGAACTATTACATAGATGAATTTCCTTCTTCAGCTGGCACTCTGTCAACTAAAACAGTATTCCAGTATTTGAGGAGCTGCCACAAAGAAGGGAGTTTATTTTCCAAAGCTCCAGAAGACAAGACAAGAAACAATGGATGAAAACTAATCAAGGAGAGAAGCAACCTGGAATTAAGGAGAAACTTCCTTAACAGAGAGGACAATTAACCAATGGGACAACTTGCCTTCAGAAGTTGTGGGTGCTTTATTACTGGAGGTTTTAAATAAGAGACTGGACAGCCTCTTGTCTCAAATAGGATCTCTTGCTTGACCATGGGTTCAGACTAGAAAGATTCTAAAGTCTCTTCCAGCTCTATTCTTATTGATTGATTCATGGATTGATCGATTGGTTACCTAATGAACTGGGGATGAAATGAAGCAGTACATAGGACCAAAGCAGAAGATTGGCTTTATCAGAGTATTATTGTGTCATGATAAAGTGCAGAGACATTCCTGGGTAAAAGAGCAAATGGGGACAGGTTCTGTGTTGTTTGTGTTTGTTGAATTGTGGCGTATGCATCGTCTACATTTTTATTTGTTAATGATAGTTTTCAAGCTGTGTGCTAAAAACAACATGGCTTTAGTTTGTTGAAAATTGCTGACATTTTATCAAATGCAAATACAACCATTGTGCAGTGTGTTAGGAAGAGAAAGATTCCTCAGCCAGTAACCAGAAAAACATAGGTTTTTGTGCTGTTGTTCATGGGAAGTAGTCAAGAAAATCAAGCTGTGTGTTGCTCTTTGTTAAGGTTTCTGTGGCTGTATCAGAAAACTGGACAAAAGACCTGTTTAAAATTTTTCTTCCTGCAGGATTTTAAATATGCCACAAAAAAATAGCCCTTTGGCAACATTTCTATGTAGGTTGGATAACATGCATTATTAAGATGGGCTACCCATATACTTACTAGGGTGAAGAAATAAAAGAACAAAGAGCTTGTTTTGAATTCCTACTGTCCTCTATGACAGATCACTCAAAACATGAAGTGTTTATCCATAGCCCAAATCCAAAAATATTTTTATTTAATGCACAAAAAGGCATCAATGAGCTTTTTAAAAAAAAAAAAAAAAACCCAATCTCTAGCAGAACTGGTCATGGAAGCATTTTCCCTCTTACGTATTTATGTATTTGTGAGTAGTGATGAAGAATGCTGATTCACATCAGAGGCTGAAATGGCCACTTGTTTGAAAACTAAAATAAAATCTTTGCTTTCTACTTCCAGAGACAATACCTTTGGCAAGAAATTATGATAAACACATTTCTGTCAAGCATTGTATTTACCAGCCATATTGTTTTGCTACTTACCTGTTCCATGAAAACAATAAGTGACTCCCGGTTATTTTCCCATTCTTCTGGTAATTCACTTTCATGAGGGTATTTATCACAACCAACATATATAGACAATTCAAAACAATTTGTATGTAGATAGCTAAAGTCATTTATGCCTGTAAGTACAATGAAGAGAACAAAAAAGAATGTCATTTCTTTTTGAGACTAAATAGAATTAATAAATATAGAATTATATCCTAATAGTTACGAATGGATTTGGTATTTCTAGAAAATACATGTATTTTAAAATATATCAGTAACTTAACTAAAAGGAAGTCACATACTATTAAATCAGCATTAATGCTTTTGCAGTGGAACATTAAATTAAGGCCATAAAAATATGGCTATGATGTGGCATGTAAATATCTTGCCTTTGTAGATATGAGGACATATTCAGAGCCAAATCTGAAACAAGTTCAAAGCTAATATGCATAAATCTAATGTAAAACATATTTGGGAAACTGCAGATTTCTTTTTTTAACTTCCACATTCATCAGAGGTTCAAAAGCTATCTTTTCTTAACTAGAGTATATTACAAATTAATGGTTGAGAATGCAACAAACCATCTTCTGGTTGAAAAGTATTGCAAAAAAGAGTTTCTCTAACTAAGCTGCTATTATTAGAGGAACAGTATTTGAACAATTTTAAAAAGAAGAAATTCTCAAGCTCTCAGATTTAAAATAACCATAACAGAAATCAAGCCAGGGATCAACACTTTCCACAAAAAAATGTATTTTGAGTGCTAGCTATCCATCATGCACATATTTGTAATAAATCTTTTTCTAACACTCTGATCAAGAAATGTAGAAGTTAGACTATGAGCAAAGATGACACTTAATCTTTTCTCCTAACTTCTAAACTTCAATTTGGCTCTCCCCAGATGGATTTGAAGGAAGGACAAGGATAATTTCTCCCTTTCCTTTCATTGTTTCTCATCCTGAAAAGCTTCTCAAAGCCATTACTTTCCTAGAGAAAGTAGCTATGTGTTTCATTATATGTACCTGTTGATAATCAATTGTTCTAATCTTAAGATTATAGACATGACTGACAGCAAAGATTCGTGAATCAGAATGAGCTCACAAAAATGTATGCTTTTCAATTCAGTTTGTTAGTCTGAAAAAAATGTGACCAGACATCTCCATAGTCTAAGGCAGCTCGCTCCTGCAATGTCTATGAAGATTCATGAATAACAATATAGGACCAATGTCATATAATACTTATCTCAATGTCCAAGTTAATCAAAGAGCACAAAAACACACTGTCAGGGTTCGCAACACTGAAGTGGTCAAAAATGGCTTCAGTCAGGCCAGCTTCAGGATTGACACACACTTTTTGAACTGCTATCACAATTAATTTCATTATTGACATTTCTACACAATTCCTTTGGCCAGGACAGAATCAACTTTGGAACTGTGTATTCTCAGGCTAATCTTTGCTTCAGAAGCTGAACTCACTTATTTCAAATGTGGTGTTTTTAATATGGCAAGAAAAGGGATATTTCCATTGGTAATACCGAAACCCTGCAGACATTGTGAAGAATCATATTACTCTTTGATGGAATTTCTTGTCACGTCTTGTTTCCTTGTTTCTGAGCTTCAGAAGATTATTGTTTTAAGACTAGCAATCAGAGAAAAATGTTATAGTTTCTCTTTGTTGCAAAGATACTGCTTCCTGGCTCCATAAAGGGATTTTTATTTTGTTTTCTAAGATAGCACACACACACCCCATAAATATACAGCATTGTATGCAGCATTGGCTGGGTTCCATTATAGAACACAGCTGGGATTTTATGTACTGTTTTTACTGCAAATTATTGCAATGATGTTTCCATTTGCAACATTGAAATTCCATATAGCTTGTGGGTGGTCTGTCTTCCTTTTAGTAGGAATTCTTGCTTCACCCTACTCTGGGAAATCAGTTGTATTTTTTTCTCCAATATAAATATATTTTGGAAATGTATTCAATTCAATTCAAATATTTATTGTCAATGCACAACATGTGTGCAGTGAAATTGAATGAATCTCCATCGGTACAACCACACAAAGCACAGAATACATTCAGATACAGAATACATCTCCAGATTTATAAACAAATCCCTAACCCCAGGAAATATCAGGGCTAGGCACACATTTACACACACACACACACATACAC
>JAEANM010026790.1:0-10666 GCA_017656035.1 Myanophis thanlyinensis | reverse complement strand
AGCATCATTGGATTATGATCTGCCCAAATATTTGCTTCTATTTCAATTTCTTGTACTTTATCCATTAACTCTGTTGAGTCCATCATTGTTTCTGAACCCACAGTACTAATTAATATAGGTGAACAGGACTGCAAGTAGATGTCCCTTTTTCTTAATGCACAAATTTCAGATCGTGTGAAAAGGGTTTCTAATCCTTCCAAACAGTATGAAATGACCGAAGTGTAAGCTGATGGCTAAGCACATACTCATAGCATGAGTCTCTTATTGTTAAGAAAATGGAACTTCCCAATTTAAAGCAAAAAAATAAATAAAAAAATACGGTTAGTTCTTATCAATGAAAAAAAGGCAACTATCCTATAAAATTTATAACCTGACAATATTTCTAATTTATTACAGATGTCAAATATGAAAACAGTAGTTGATCATTCAAAAAAGAACCTGATTAATATCAAAGCTGACCAGAAATGCAGTTTGTTTCCTCATGCAAATTCAAATTCATTTAGGACATGAATCATTTTTTAATTTACTCAGAAATATACCCAAATTGGATAACAATTCCCATGACAAACAGTTATGCTAAATTTCCAGTAAACATATTCCTGATAGACTATTATAATTGGTTCTCAGCACTGTTTCCCTCCAAAATAGTCATGATGGTTCAACCCAGTTCTACATTTTGTAGGATTACAGTAGAGTTTGCAAAGTGGGTTCTGTGGTTCAGAAGATATTTTGTGCTCTTTGGTGGTATTCAGACAGAATCTCACAATTCCCACGGAGCCACCAACTGACAATAATGTTACCTCATAAATACTAGAGGAATTTCAATCACCATTATTTTCCATGTTTATAGGAAGGCCAAGTTCATCTCTTTTGAAATACTAGTTTTATCCATTGGATCAGTCATTTTTAAACCAAGTTGTAAAATTAACAAAATTGTTCCCATATTTACATGGATATTTTCAGATTTCAAAATTATTTTCAATTAATTCATCTTTAGAGGAAAGTTTTTGTATTTTTTATGTTGCTAAACTGAGCAAAAGCAATTCAGAGCACATTGGAAAGGCAGGAAAATGTATATAAATGTTAATCTTTACAGCATATTTTTACTACAGTATTTTATCTAACACTCTGTTTAGGTCAAGAAAAGATAAATCTAATTGTGTATCATAAGAAAAAAAATATAATTTATTGTTTAACCAGTACTTATCTTTATAGGAGAGCTAAAAAATTTGTGTGGCTTGATGCAAACTTGATTAATTCTGAACCACTTTAATGCTTTTGTTTATATAGAATAGACACTAGTGTACAATGAAATTCTTTGTTGCCTTATCTTGTAGTTTGGTTTATAATTAGATCTGGAATAACACACCTTGTAAAGTCTGCTTTATCCTTTGCTTGATCATAGATGTTTTGTTAGTCTTTGTAAGTAAAGAAAATAAAAAATAGTATCAACTTTCAAACAAGTAGGATTATCTGAAATGCAAACAAGAATCAATGTAGTTGAGAACTCCCAATTTAAGCTAGGAATATGGTCTGTACAAAGATTTCATAAAGAGAATATCTATCTATGTCTCTGTATCATCTATAGCAGTGATGACGAACCTATTAGGCACCGAGTGCCCAAAGTGTGTGCGCATGCAAAAAATGTAAGGCATGCGAGCATGCACATGCTCAAACCCAAAGTCCCAAAGACCAGCTGGCCAGTGGGAGGCAGGGCATCCCAACGCCAGCAGCTCTGCAAGAGGTGAGATCTTTTCCTTTGGTTTTCCTGCAAATGATGGCAAGAAATGCAATGGAGAAACGCAGTGGAGCTGAGCTGGGATGATGGCGCACATGCCCACAGAGAGGGCTCTGAGTGCCACCTCTAGCATGCGTACCATAGGTTCGCCACCACTGGTCTATAGATATGAATTAATAAGATTTATCCTTCAGCTAGTGATGGCACATATGGATTTCCCCAAGCCATAAAAATGTTAGTCTGGAAAAGAGAAACTGACTAGACTAGAATCTGTCAGAATGGAAGTGAACTGGACATCACTGAATCTCAATCAACACTGTAACTAGTGTATCATATATATATAATTAGTTCAGAGAATAATACAAAATTAAGTTCAAAGTCTATAAACAGTAATCTCCAAACCAAAGTCCAAAATAATAAGGTTCTCAAAATCTGGTAGTCGCACCTTAAGTATTGAATGCTTACTGATAAATGGTGTCTACAAACTTCATCAAAATGTATTAATACAAATTCAAAACAGTTTATATGAAATTAATTCATTTCAAATCCCAAGAGGTGGCCATAATACAATTATTCCTTTCTACTTCAGATAATATATGTAATCCCATAATGTTGAGCCAAAATGAATTAAAGGTTTGTTTCTGTACAGGTATATTCCATATTATTAGAAAATTTCTAGAGTTTGTCAATTTGAATTCAAAGGTGGGGTGATGGATTACAGTTTATTTCAAATTTGCTATTAATAGACTTTTGAAAATTTTGAAGATGTCCCTTCAATAGTCTCCAAGGGCAAAGAAAAGTTCCATCCGCATTTTGATTATTCTTTTTACACTATGTACGAATTCATGGACATTTTCTTCTTGCTGTGCCATATCCGTCATCAGACATTGGTGATCATGTTGGCGATTGTATTATCAACAGCCACATGAAAAAATGCTGTTGAGTTTATGAGCATAACATTACATTATTAGTATTAGATGATAGAAGGCCCTAAAATGGAACTTGAGGAGTGGGATAAAATGTTCAAATATTCTGTCAGAGATGTGAGGAGTTAGTAAAGGTAAATCTTGGACAGATTCAGATGTGTGGAGTCCTTGATGCTCTCTGAGCATTATCATGTTGATGATGTTACTTACTTTGGTAATGAAAGATCTTTGAGAAAACAAGCAAGTTCAGTGAGCACCTAGGATTCCACAGTTGAACCTAAGCTACAAATATTCTCTTCCATCAGATTTAGATGTGCCATTATTGAGGTATTCCAGTTTGTAACCAAGAGACGTATATACCTGTTACAGCTCAGATTACTATCTATCTGTTTACTATCTATCTGTTTGAGGATAAAATAGTTCCTGTTAGCATATTTTCCATGCTAAATTATGCTCATCAAAACTGATGAGTTAAAGAATATCCTACAGACAAATTCAATTGTCCAATTTCAGTTAATTAATAAAAATATGAAATACAGAAATTATGATGAAGGTATTGATGATACAGCAATATGAATAACTTCTCCCAAATCTAGTTGGGAGAAATTGCTTTAGTCACTTTCTATGTTATACTCTTTTTATAATGATTCGTAATAATGCAACAATGAAAATGAAGAAGCAGATTGTAGTGATTCTGATATGTTATAGAACAGTGGTGGCAAACCTTTTACTTACAGAGTGCCAAAAAGTATGTGCTTTGCATGTGCCATCCACACTTGCATGTGGCTCCTCCACATGTATGGCATGTGCAACTGCACCATCTATGCATGCATGCAGCTTTTGCATGTGCAATGCACGTGCGCTGCACGCAGGTACTCATGCCCACACGAGCAATCGTGTATGCATGCACAGGAGAGCTCCGAAGACCAGCTGGATTTCCTGCTGCAATCACGCGCATGCACAGCGGAGGCCGAAGACCAGGTGAGCCTCTGCAATCGCACATGCTCAGCTGGAGGTAAGTTAGCCGACAGCTTGTGTGCCGAACAAGATGGCTCTCTATGCCACCTGTGGCACCCATGCCATAGGATCGCCATCATGGTTCTAGAAGGAAAATAATCTCCATAGTATAAGTCACACATATTTGGAGCAAAAAATACAAATCAGTTCTGTGCATAGCTATTTTTTCCAGAAAAAGAAATGGAAGAACATCTGCCCTCTGAACCGATATCCACCCAGAAATTTGTACTGTCTCTTCCCTCACTTTATTTAGGCAAGCTCACAAAATTATGGAGCCTTTCCCATTAGGCTTCAGAATAGATTTTGGCAATGAGACAGCACTGATCGTACTGGGCCTCCTGTGCAGAGGTGAAATTCAGCAGGTTCTAGCAGGTTCACTAGAACTTGTAGTAAATTTTCTAAGCAGTTCGGAGAACCAGTGTTAGAAAAAAAAATCTCCTTTTGTTTTCTTCCACTTTACAGGGTTAATCCTGTAAGGAAGGCAGGAAAAAGCTTTCTGGTGTTGTTTTAAGCTTTATTGCCCTGCTTACAGAAACTGCTCACCCAATCACATGACCCCCCAGCCACGCCCACCAAGCGATGTCACAGAACCAGTAATAAAAAAATTTGAATTCCACCACTGCTCCTGTGTCTCTCCGCAGTTTAATCACCACTTCTGAACTGCCTTAGGTGATTAAGAGTATGGGGCATTGTTTCTTCTTCTTTTTTCTGAGGCTGGTTCCAGTCAATATTGATTGGTGGGGGAAAGTCTACCCTTAGGCCCGTTTTAACCCTAACCCTAACCCTCAGAGCTTGGTTCTCTCTCCACCATAGCTAAGATGGGACTTGAATGCATGGCCTCCCACTTTCTAGCCAGGTGCCTTAACCACGAGATGGCTCTCTTTAAAGTCCTATGTGGCACAGGCAAAGGTTATCAGCCTCTTCCTGATTGTTTCTGGAACTTCTAAACTTTTACTTCTAAAACTACAAAAGTAAGCAACCCTTTCTCACAGATTACTATCTTATCAAAATTACAAAACCAGGTTATGGTTTTGGTTATTATGTCCAAAAAGAAATATTTGAAAAGGCAGCCATATTATATATATGCAAGTTTGTTTTACTTATATCTGAATTTTAAAAAACCACATCATGATAAAAAAACATTATAATTGTCTGCATTTTGTGGACTTCAAAAGTGTCACAGCAATATAGCCTTTAAAGAACCACATAAAATATGTTATCACATCTTTGCCTCAGTAACTTTAACACACTATGCAGTCTTCAGAGACAAAGCTCCTTATAAATTAACTGCCTTCAACTTACTGAACAAGGGTCTTTATCTACTGTCAGCTTAATTATGTGTTTAATTTTAATTTTTTAACATTTAAAAAAATGACCCACACTAGGAAAAGCCTAGATTGTTTAATTAAGCAAATGAATTTAGCTACATCTAGTGTGATGAAGCACTAATTTGTCAAAGCAATGTTTTACTCAAAGCTGAAATAAATACCAGTGTATCCTTTTCTATCTTCCAATCCAATCCGCATCAATAAACTTTAAACTGGAGTGATAAATCTGAGTTTTAACTTCATTTCATGGGCTAATTATTTTTATATTTCCCTATGCATATCCACAGAAAAAAAGGGGGGCTTTAATTCATGCAGCTCCTTATTTTTACAATAAAATGAAACAGGTGCAGGGCCAGTCCTAGAATTAAGCAGAGTGGGGCAATTGCCTCAGGCAGCAAATAGTGGAAAATGGAATGGAGTGGTAACATTAGAAAACATAATTTTGTATGTCACAAGGTCTACGCTTCCTAGTTTGCTATTTTTGGCTGTCGTGAAGAATATCACTCTATCTCCAATGTTGAAATTAGTCCTCAGGCTAAAGTATCTTGGCCAGTTCTGATAAAAAAAAATGTAATTTCTCATGCAGAGGTATCCATTCATACATTGGCATAGACTGTTCAGGAATTATCTCCAATCTTTTCATCCATATGACTCCATGAGGAAGCTTACCAAAAGTTAAATTCTGATTAAATTCAGTTTATTGGAATCCACATGTTGCTAATCAATTATGCATCAATTATATATCCTATGAAGATCTGAATATTTAAACTGCTTATCCTCTCCATAACAGACAAAATCTAGAACTTGTACTGATGTCATTTTATATCCAAAGGTGGGCTGCTGCTGGTTCGGACCGGTTCAGGCAAACCAGATGTTAAGATTATGCACAGTTCAGCAAACTGGAAACTCCCACCTCTGGCTGGCTCCCTCCCAGGAGTCCCCTACACTCTGTTTTGGCTTCCAGATTGGTGTAGGGAGGCCTTCTAGGCCCAAAATGGAGCACAGGGGAGTTTCGGGTCCTCCCTGCATCCCGTTTTCACTTCCAGGATGGTGCAGGGAGGCCTTCTATGCCCAAAATGGGGTGTGAAGGGCATTTTGGCTGCCAGAGTACTGCAGGAAAATAGCGCATCATCATAACTGTGGGCTAAATTGGGAATAGGGATTTTGCATTATGATTGGCCATAAGTGAGTAGGAACTAGTAAAAGAGGAATGGAAAAATTTCTATCTGTAGATCAGTGTTTTTCAGTCTTAGCAAGTTTAAAATGGGTGAACTTCATGCTGCCTGGAGAATTCTGGGAACTGAAGTCCATGCACCTTAAAGTTGCCAAAGTTGAGAAGCATGGGTCTACACTAGAGTTTAGGATTTTCCATTCCTGTTTTATTTGGAGTTTGGTGAAATTAAATAAATCAGTTGTGGTTGATTTATGGTTTCCTTAACAAATAGTGATTAAAGCAATATGAACCGTTACTGGACTTTTTGTGAGAAACTGAAATTAAAATTTATCTGGGTTTTGATGATTAGATATGGGATTATGGAAATAATGTAGACAAATATTAATCTTAAAGAGTTTGATATATTTTGTACTTATATCTGTACCAAAGAAAGTTGGAAGTCATTCTTTTTTGGTTTTCCTTCTTTTCCTCTTTCTTTCTTACACTTTCACTCTTTATTTCCTGAGCCTTTTCTCTTTTCAGATCTGTTTTTTACTTGTTTATCCCTTAGTTTTGTATTTTTTGATGTATGAAGGATCAAATATTCAGCCATTATAATTCTACATTCCTTATTTACAGAAATCATATCAAAATTTAGAATGAAATCCACTGGGTGCCCTCTCATATAAGGCAGGCTCTGAGTCCCTCTAACCAAAAAGTGTTTATCGATAGAAGAGAATATTTGTAGCTCAGGGTTAAACTGTGGGGTCCTTGGTGCTCTCTGAGCTTGATGGTTTTCTTGCAGATGTTTCATTACCAAACTAGATAACATCATCAGTACTAGAAGGGAGTAGAGTCTGCTCTTACTTTCATATATTAGTGGCTTATCTTGGCAATGTTGATAAGTTGCTTCCCAACAGTGTTTTGATTGGTGCTAGGTCTCTACAGCCTTTGGCAGAGGTTATTCTACAACCCTCCCTCAAATATTCTTTAAAATACAGAGTTTCCCAGCACTCCTTTAGGAACCTCCAACATGCAAACTGTGGTTACTCATCCTAAAATGAATCCTTTTTACCTGGAACTTCAAAATTTGCTGTTTGCTAGGAAGATGTGTAGCTTAAAGTCGGTTTACATTTAGTGTACATCTGACTTTGGGGATATTTCTTCATAACCAAACAAAAGTCTATTTTCTGTGCAGTTCTCCTTGCTTACTGGATCTGGAAGTCACAAAGCAAAGCCCACATTTTGTAATTAACCCCTGTGCCCCATTTTGACTGGCAGAGTGCTGTAGGAGGCTGAGTGCTGTCATGCCTCCTGGTCATGCCATCCAGTCGTATGACCACCCGGCCATGCCTACCCAGCCAGTCATTAGGGCAGAGAACTGGTTGTTAAAAAATTTGCAGCCCACCACTGTTTATATCCCCATAAATCCCAATCAAACTTGGATGCAGTTAGCTTCAATTCCAATTCCAATTGTCTTTGAGTCAGATTCAGTGCCCATAACTGCCTGTCAGTGCAGTATTTAGCCCCAAATATACCTGGGTTTGAAGAGGCTCATCTTCTTTCTGATTGTATATTATATTAAAGAAAAGAAAAGCTACTGGGTAGTAAAGTAAAAGTAAAGTAAAATAGTAGATTATATATTTTAGCAATGAGTTATAAATTCTGCTTCAGATATAAAATAAAACTTCCTTGTATATGCAAACAGTATTTTTCTTCTTCCAGTATGACACTCTAATTCTCTCAGCTTTTTCATATTTAATATTCTTCTTATTACCACACAACATCAGCATTCAGTTGGTCTGTTCATAATCACAAACAATATGACAATCAATATGGTATTAAACAAGTTTCTAGTTTATTTCTTAGTATCATAAAACAAAAGCAGCAAAAAAAATATCTTCTTTTGGTCAGACTTTTGCTTTCCAGAACTGGAAAAGAGCAATCACTAAGAACATTTTTCATACTGTAATGAAATACAATCCTAATCATCATTGAAAAATCAATATCTTATATGGCAAGGAAGAATCAGAAAGAACAAAAGCAGAAATTGCAACTAAATTACATGTATAGTCTTTAAAAATCTCAGGTCAATTTATTAAGCTCACACTACTTCTATTTAAATTTGGCATGTTAGGTAAAATGCTAAACAAAAAAAATTGTGAAGAAATTATAATCTGAATTCTGATGGACTGGATAAAAATAATTAGTATGAGATCTATTTAGTAGTTTAAAATCCTGTATATAATAGTTTGTGAATATGTACAGTGTAATCCTAAATTTCCAACACCAATGTTGATGATTAGAGAAGAGGTATTCCAAAAATATTCATCTACCAAATAAACATTGTAAGAAGAATTTCTTCTATTATAGCAGAGGCGGTTGCTACTTGCTATGACAGCATATAGCTTCAAATTGTATTTGGAAGAAACACAGAGTCATAAGTGAGGAAGGGACCTGAGTTCTTCTTGTGAAGCTTACTGTTCAAAGCAGGAATCTTAAAACCATCCCAGTCAAATGGTTTCCAGTCCACTTTTTAAAATCTCCAGTAGTAGTGGAGCACCCACAACTCCGGGAAACAAGTTATTCCATCAGTTAATTGTTTTCACTATCTGAAAAGTTCAGCTTCCTTCTACATTGGATCTCATCTTATCTGTGAAAACCCCTCAAGTACTGAAAGAAGTTATCATATCCCCACTGATCCTTCTCTTTGATAGGCTAGTCATACCCACCTCCCTCAACTGTTCATCATATGATTTAGCCTCCAGACCCTTTGTCATTTTTGTTGCTCTTCTCTTTTCTGTATGCTTTTCTGAGACTCAACATCTTTTTTTCTGTATTGTCGTGACCAGAACTCGACACAATATTCCAAGTGTAGCCTCACTAGTGCAGTATAAAGCAGTATTATCACTTCTTGTGATCTTGATGCTATCCACTCTCTTGATGCAGTCCAGGACTCCATTAGTTTTTTCAAACAATTCAGTCTGAAAACAATTTCAAACAATTCAGAACACACAAGCACAAATGCAGCATCTGTCTGTGACTTATTAAAACACCTGTGTCTATTTGCAGGACAGTATAGTTGAATTGGAGCTGTGTCATCCTTTTTAAAAATTAATTTCAATATTTTATTATTAGAATACTTTATTCCGAGTACAGGTTCAATGTGAACTATCCAGGGGCCTCCAACCATGGCAACTTTAAGACTTGTGGTCTTAAAGCAACGCTGGATGAGGAATTCTGGGAGTTGAAGTCCACAAGTCTTAAAGTTGACATGTTTGGAGACCCCTGGTTTAAAGGATTCAACCTTTTCCTGGAATATTACAGAAAGCTACTGCAGTGCAGATCCATTTAACTTCATATGCCATGGCCCCCACTTTCAAATGTTTTACAAAGCTCAGGTGGTAGTTCCAATTTTTACTTGCATTAACAAATCAGCCCATATACCTAATGATTGAAACATGACTAAGAAATGAAAAGGACAATCCTATGAATCATATCAATCCATAAGCCTCCAAAGTTAAGGTGTCTGCTATATAGAACTGAGGCAACATTTGGCCAAGCAACAAGAAAGAGTTATAGTGCAACAGTCTTCTAATTCTGAACCACACTTTGATTCTGCAACACATAGTTAAACAATACACTGATATTTTCTATAGATAGCTATTATTGACTTTTAAGTGTACCTGAATCTATCACTTCAAAAATCTTATGAGGGCAGCTTAAGATTGTTCCCTTAAGTACGTAAATAAATTGTATTGCTTATAGATAAACCTGTTCCTGCTTATTTATAAACCACAGGGAAAACACATCTGTTTATTGTTCCCATTGCTTTTCAACTTTTGTAATGGTAACTTCTTAAATGCTTGCACAGTCAGATTTCTTACTTTCCACAGACAGCTGGAAAAAAGTTACAGTACTATTTTACATTGATGACTCTGTGAGTTTTTGACAGACTCCAATCTGCCTTAAGGGAGCCCTGTGGACCCTTTCTATATTGATACTTGCTAAAAGATCTAAGATGAATAATTGGATCATCCAGAAATACATATCATTCAGCAAGTAAAACAATTTGAATATCTGGAGACAATATGTCATGCCTCAAGGAAAAAAAGGGCCAAATATTATGTTAATAACACAGAGAAGCTCTTCAGGTGTTTTATAATATTTTTTGCTCAAAAGAAGCCAGTTTTGTGCTCTTTGCTACTAAACCTGAGACTGTCATTAGCTTATCTATACATGGGTCAGTAAAGCCCATATCTCAATTATGCCCCTCTAGAAATAGTACCATCTACATTTGAGTGTTTAGATTCCCAACTGAAGGCCGAAGACTGATTTCTTTTTTTTAAACAATTTTTTATTTTAAAAACACATACAAGAAAAAACCTACATAACATAAAAAACATACATCTAAAATATATAGTATTTATATATATCATCCAATTCAATGATTACTGTGTATCAGTTGGTTACCAAAAAAAATTTGTGCCATTCTTTCATAGTC